>JAXIVJ010006278.1:0-42500 GCA_036785665.1 Chirona hameri
GACCACAATCCACCCAAAATATTTCGCCTCTAGCTAATAGATAACTTATGATGAAGACAAACGTGAATAATTCCTGACGCTAATAACGCTGCCTCAGCGGTCTGCGGGATCCGCGTATGACCGTCCCGTAGTTCAGCCGCAGCCGGCAGGAGCGCTGATGGACTCCAAGCGCTGAGTTCAACAATGAACGCATGACTGGCGGGACGTGGGACCTCCGTCTGGGAGATTTTATTGAAGCCGGATGACATATATCCGGCAATTAAACGGCTAAACTGTGCAGATACTGTGAACGGCATGGGCCATGGGAGAAAACGATGAACAGAACGAAAATGATTTTGCTCAGTACGTGTCAAGTTGTATGCAGTAATGTGCCCGTCGTTGTGTTTATGTCTTAAGCTTGCCTTGCAGTTCTGTCCAAATCGCTTCCATAACATATACACCGGACCGGGAAATGGGCAGCGAACGAATTGGCTGGCTATATAAATTAGCTGGCTATATAAATAAATGGTTTTATTAACATAAATACCTAAATCGGACCGGTTATTGGGCATCGAACGTATTGGCTGGCTATATAAATAAATGGCTATATAAATAAATGTCTATATAAATAAATGTCTATATAAATAAATGGCTATATAAATAAATGGCATATAAATTTTAGGCCATCTAGTCTTATATTATTGATTATAAGATGTCCGTCCGTGTGTGCTACCACGTGGAAATCAAATAACGTAACGGTCATACACAAAACGGCAAATAACTAAACAAACTTTGCAGCTAGGTGCGTGACATTTGCCACGCAGGTTCGGTGGCATAGGCGCACCAACGTATCACAATTTTAACAAGATCCGACACGTGTCAGCCGGTGTGTCGGCGACAACTGTGTGATTGGTTTAACATAGGAAACAGCCAAATTCACAAATCGACGAAAACGATCAAACGCGCGTCGATCCCGTGCCGATAACTCGCAAGCTGAGGGTCGCACCCACATGTGTTAAACACGATTCGACAGAGAGTACATTGGTCTGGCGTGTCACATGTCGTTCAGAGCAAAGCTTACTTCAAGTCGAAAGTTATGACAACTTACCTAAAAAGGAGGCATTTCCAGTATTTAAATCGGTACTCGGAAACTGTTGAACATAGAAAGCTGAGACTTCACTGCTTTGCAGGCGAAGGTACCCTCTTTAAATTATATTTGTAACACAAAGCTGTTTGAGTAATATTTAGTCAGGCTGACTGGCGTTGCAACATTTTTGCAATATTTATTGACCATTCTATTCTTCCCAACACCGTAGAGGATAACACCAAGACGAATTTTCACAACAACAACAAAATATACACCCGGATGGCGCCGTCTTTACTGACCACTATCCACCAAAAATATTTCGCTTCTAGCTAATAGATAACTTATGATGAAGACAAACGTGAATAATTCCTGATGCTAAGACGCGGACTCGCCGGGACTCGCCAGGCGATTGCGTCGGCCGGGATTAGTTTGCCGTCCGCCGCCAGTGGTGCTAGCTGACGGCCAGTCACCTTGGCCGGCGAGCGTGGGTTCTAGTGGTGCCAATCGGTACAATCATTTTCGGAATTCCGAATTTGCCCGAAGACCGATTCAGCTTTCGGACGGACATAAGTATATTTCTTTGGATATTTTCGAACATCCAATGCCCATGGATGGCTTGTCGCGAAAATCACTTAGTTACCTACTTAAGAAAAGTGTGCCACGGGTAGTTCCCATCAAACTTATTTGTATTTATAAACCATAGGTAAGTATAAGTAAGCATAGCAAATAGCAATAGCACCATTCACAGGTGTGACAAGGCATTGAAGAAAGGTACCAGAAGTTGAGTATACTCCGCCAATACCCAAAAAAGTGTGCCACAGGTAATTCCCATCAAACTTACTTTTATTTATCCGCCCCTGTAGCTCAGTTGGGAGAGCGGCGGGCTTCTGACCTCACCCGGTAGTGGCAGCCCGGGTTCGAGTCGCTTCGGCGCTCGCTATTTGCCCCTGACTGGGATGGCCTGTGCCCGGTGGCAGCGGTCACACTCAAGGTCAGGTGACGTCAGAGGGCGGGCCGGACGGTGTCCAGGTACGTCGGGCACGTAAAACTTTCGCTTCTAAATTCTGCCGGACCCCAGGAATTGCTTGATCGGGTGGTGGGGCCAGGGCCTGCGCAACAAGCTATGCTTAGCGCGGGGCCTGACCTCAGAAATCCATCCATTCAAAAACATTCGGACTAAATTAAACATATATATATATATATATATATATATATATATATATATATATATATATATATATATATATATATATATATATATATATATATATATAAACATATATATATATATATATATATATATATATATATATATATTTATATATATATATATATATATATATATATATATATATATATATATATATATATATATATATATATATATATATATATATATAAACCACAGGTAAGTACAAGTAATCGTAGCAAATAGCAATAGCATCATTCACAGGAGTGACGAGGCATTGGAGAAAGGTACCAAAAGTTGAGCATACTCCGCAAATACCAACAGGTAAGCCTTGATCTTTATGGCACCTCACAATGGGAAACATTGTAAGCAATAATACAGAATAACAATGACTGAGCTGGAAAAATAATCCATGAAAAGAAAATATAAACTCACCATCAATATATTACTTTGGTTTAAAAACAAATAGGTACCTAGGTGACCATTCACAAACACAAGACTCTTTTTCTCTTTTCTCTTTCACTCTGACTAGGTGTCACCCTGCTTCCTTCGGACGGCCGGACTGTGGGAGTATAAAACACCACTCCAGCCGGCACCTGGCATCAGACGATCACACGCCACCACACAACCAACAACTCAAATATGAAGGTAAGGCACAGCAGAGTGGTGAAATTCATATTTGCCAGTGCAAGGCGATACTCGAGATAATATGCCAGTTAACTCAACCTGCGTTAAGACCAGGTGAAAACACAATTTTATCTAAGCTACAATCGCAATATTTCCATAGGTACATACTTGCACGGACTTAAAGAACGTTCTACAGTTTTCCTTTGAAGTACGACAATAAATAGTTTTGAAAGAGATCATACATATTAGTTTAAAATAAGAATTTCTTGGAACAAGTACTGCAATAACTATTGAGCAACTTTTCCGCCAACTGTGCCTGGAAAGCTACGTTTATTAACACTTCGATCATCAACTTGACAAATTCTTTTAACTTTTCAGTTCTTCGTCATTGCCGCTCTGCTAGCCGTTGTCGCCGCCGACAGCGCGTCATACACCACTCCGGCCCCAGCCTACAAGCCCACCTACAGGCCTGCCTACCCCCAGCCGGCCTACAAGGCCCAGGCTCACCAGCAGAGCTATGACGAGCCGGCCAAGTACGACTTCAACTATGACGTCCACGGATACGGAGACTACGAGCCTCAGTTCAACGCCCAGGAGGCGCGTGACGGCTACGCCACCCAGGGATCTTACTCTGTTGTGCTGCCCGACGGCCGTACCCAGACGGTCACCTACCGTGTGGACGACGCCTACTCTGGCGTGATTGCCGACGTCACCTACGTGGGTGAGGCCAAGTACGATGAGTACAAGCCTAGCTACAAGCCGACCCCGGCCTACAAATCTGCTCCGGCTTACAAGCCCACCCCGGCGTACAAGCCCGCCCGGGCCTACGCCCCCACCCCCGCCTACAACTAGATATGCATCTGTCATCGAGTCATATTTCTACGCCGCTCGCTGAGAAATGGACTCATTGTGATATATTTATCGGTGGTATTTATTGTGACGTTTGTCATCCATCAATACAAAACAAAGCAATGTCATGGTAGATGGTTTTGTTTACAGGGAAAGACATCGGGAGCATACACGATAGAAACCATATTTGGTTTTGCACACATGGTTGTCAGTAACAAACCCTGACCAGATCCCCAAAAGCTTTCAAACTACGCTAGGCAACACCGTTTAGATTAGGAAAAGAGATAATCAATGAAGTACTGTTCGTTTCTTGGACATAAACGGCGTGAAGACTGTTTGGCGTGAGTAAGGATGGAAAAGCGAAGCAATAATCAGTGCGCACAATAGATAAAAACGAAATGTTATTAGGGCTGAAACAGAACGAAAAATGTCACAGAAACCACAGCAAACGCAGACAAATAATGTGCTTTCGGCAGTCGTAAATGCTGATGAAAGTAATGCCGATACATTTTGCCAGATAGGTTTCTGTTTTTAGGGAAAGAGAGGACCGAGAGCAATTTCTATGCTGCTTTTCCATTATTTCGACCACTTTGTTAAAGTTCATCGCTGAAAATCGGAAACTTAATACTGAACCATTTATATTGCCTTCAAGTTCGTGCTGATTTTTACTAGCCAGACACTATAAGGAACGAAACAGGGCACTCTTATTCATCTCTTGCCATCTGCTTACCTACTCTTCTGCGATCACGCCCGCAACTGGCTTTAAATGCTCCATGCCCGATGAAGGGCAGATAAGTTCAGAGAATGATGCCAAACAATAGTTTGACAAAATTATGTAAATCAGTAGCTCAGAACAAAAGGCTGTGTAGTAATAATGACTAACCGGAGCCCAAAAGCCCACGTTCAGGATGTAGATTTTAGCATGATGTTCTTGTTTTAGTAGTAAATACGCAGCAAATGTATTGGTTTATTTTAGTTTATATTTTGTGGTTTCATGTCCTTTCATTGCCATGCCTTTGCACTATTTCTGGTCTTACAGCATCTTCAATTCCCTTTTCAAATTCGATTTGATTCTACTTCTCGACAATTTCTCCCCTAATTCCAACTTATAATTTGGACCAGACAGCAATATTCTAGAAATGATATTCATTTCGTAATGCTATTTTCAAACGCAGAAAATATTATATTAAATCGTTGTGAACATCAATACACCAATCATTCAACTCTACCAAAAAACAAGCTTTTATAGCACAAAAAAAAATATATATATATATATCAAAGCTTCGCAAAACGCGTTTTGGTCTGTTTCTAGTCTTAGTGAATTATATAAAACAAAACAGAATAATGGTTGGCCTTAGAAACTAACAATGACATATCCTCTATTAAATGTAAAAATCACACCATAATGGAAATTCAAGAACACTGACACACAAATATCGTCAACGTAGTTACACAAAGTCGTGAAAAAGTCAGAGGAAAAAAAAGGTATAGCAAAGAAAAAGTCTAGAAAAGAAAATCTCTAGAAAAGAAAAAACTAGAAAAGAAATTGATATTGTAATTAAAGGTCATGTCACAAAAGGTCAGTATTAGGAAGATGTTTACGAAAGCCATGCGACACATGTTGTATGGGTTATTATACGCGTATAATTCGATAGCAGCAGCCATTTTTGCACCGTGACCCCATAGAATGGCCCTCAGGTGAAGTTCTGGTCAAGGTCAGGTCGCATAAGGTCAAAATTTGCAATTGTGTAATCTAAATAACAAATGCATGTTTTTAGATCAGTTTGATCTCCGAAATACAGTGGTGGCAATTATTTGTCTGTATCTGGTCAGACAAGTTATCAAAATAAATTTAAACAATGACGTCATGAGTTACTCATACTTAAGGAGCCATAAGTCAGTCAAAAATAAAGATATTGCTTTGAAATTTGGTGCGGGAATCGTTCACCCTTTTTACTATATGTTCCGGTTGATTTATTATCTTCGATAACTTTTATTTTGAGGATTTTTTCCTGGAAAAATCAGTTTTTTGTATTATGTGGGGCCAAAAGCCCCACATTTCGCAGATTCGAGATGAATATTTTGAGGGAAATTTCATCTCCTTTCTTTTGACGTTTTATATTTGCAATTTGCTTTTAAAACTCGATTGACTACGATTTTGCAAAAAATGATAATTTGTCCACCAAAAAATGGCATGACATGACGTTACTAAAACGTCATTACCTTCCAAACTACCACACCAATTGCAATGCAATTTTAAGAGAAGACGTAAAATGCATGCAGCATCAGGTACTCAAAGTAACACGCCGATATCTATCATAGTTTTCAAGTTATTCAAAAAAAGTTTTTTTTTTGGGGAGGGGGTCATGGTTTCAAGACTTTTAGGGGCATGGCCTCTTGCCCTCCCCCCTGGATTTGCCTATGATGACGAAGATAAGCCGTGTCCGGGTGCGTAAATTGGCTGGCCAAGCCCGTGCTATATGAGTTGAACCAACTGTATGCAACCAAGCTGATGCCCACTCCAATAATATAAATTATTTTCAACAGAAACAACAGTAATGTGTTCCACCCAGTTACACTCCACATCTCATCATGTCACCCTCATGCTTCCTTTGGTCGGCCGGCCGGTGGGCCCCGCCCCTCCCCTGCTGACGCTGACGCCCCTGGCAGGGTCACCATCACTGGTGGTCACCAGAGCTGGACAGTATAAAACTCCACTCCAGCCGGCACCTGGCATCAGAGGATCACACGCCACCACACAACCAACAACTCAAATATGAAGGTAAGGCACAGCAGAGTGGTGAAATTCATATTTGCCAGTGCAAGGCGATACTAGAGATAATATGCCAGTTAACTCAACCTGCGTTACGACCAGGTGAAAACACAATTTTATATAAGCTACAATCGCAATATTTCCATAGGTACATACTTGCACGGACTTAAAGAACGTTCTACAGTTTTCCTTTGAAGTACGACAATAAATAGTTTTGAAAGAGATCATACATATTAGTTTAAAATAAGAATTTCTTGGAACAAGTACTGCAATAACTATTGAGCAACTTTTCCGCCAACTGTGCCTGGAAAGCTACGTTTATTAACACTTCGATCATCAACTTGACAAATTCTTTTAACTTTTCAGTTCTTCGTCATTGCCGCTCTGCTAGCCGTTGTCGCCGCCGACAGCGCGTCATACACCACTCCGGCCCCAGCCTACAAGCCCACCTACAGGCCTGCCTACCCCCAGCCGGCCTACAAGGCCCAGGCTCACCAGCAGAGCTATGACGAGCCGGCCAAGTACGACTTCAACTATGACGTCCACGGATACGGAGACTACGAGCCTCAGTTCAACGCCCAGGAGGCGCGTGACGGCTACGCCACCCAGGGATCTTACTCTGTTGTGCTGCCCGACGGCCGTACCCAGACGGTCACCTACCGTGTGGACGACGCCTACTCTGGCGTGATTGCCGACGTCACCTACGTGGGTGAGGCCAAGTACGATGAGTACAAGCCTAGCTACAAGCCGACCCCGGCCTACAAATCTGCTCCGGCTTACAAGCCCACCCCGGCGTACAAGCCCGCCCGGGCCTACGCCCCCACCCCCGCCTACAACTAGATATGCATCTGTCATCGAGTCATATTTCTACGCCGCTCGCTGAGAAATGGACTCATTGTGATATATTTATCGGTGGTATTTATTGTGACGTTTGTCATCCATCAATACAAAACAAAGCAATGTCATGGTAGATGGTTTTGTTTACAGGGAAAGACATCGGGAGCATACACGATAGAAACCATATTTGGTTTTGCACACATGGTTGTCAGTAACAAACCCTGACCAGATCCCCAAAAGCTTTCAAACTACGCTAGGCAACACCGTTTAGATTAGGAAAAGAGATAATCAATGAAGTACTGTTCGTTTCTTGGACATAAACGGCGTGAAGACTGTTTGGCGTGAGTAAGGATGGAAAAGCGAAGCAATAATCAGTGCGCACAATAGATAAAAACGAAATGTTATTAGGGCTGAAACAGAACGAAAAATGTCACAGAAACCACAGCAAACGCAGACAAATAATGTGCTTTCGGCAGTCGTAAATGCTGATGAAAGTAATGCCGATACATTTTGCCAGATAGGTTTCTGTTTTTAGGGAAAGAGAGGACCGAGAGCAATTTCTATGCTGCTTTTCCATTATTTCGACCACTTTGTTAAAGTTCATCGCTGAAAATCGGAAACTTAATACTGAACCATTTATATTGCCTTCAAGTTCGTGCTGATTTTTACTAGCCAGACACTATAAGGAACGAAACAGGGCACTCTTATTCATCTCTTGCCATCTGCTTACCTACTCTTCTGCGATCACGCCCGCAACTGGCTTTAAATGCTCCATGCCCGATGAAGGGCAGATAAGTTCAGAGAATGATGCCAAACAATAGTTTGACAAAATTATGTAAATCAGTAGCTCAGAACAAAAGGCTGTGTAGTAATAATGACTAACCGGAGCCCAAAAGCCCACGTTCAGGATGTAGATTTTAGCATGATGTTCTTGTTTTAGTAGTAAATACGCAGCAAATGTATTGGTTTATTTTAGTTTATATTTTGTGGTTTCATGTCCTTTCATTGCCATGCCTTTGCACTATTTCTGGTCTTACAGCATCTTCAATTCCCTTTTCAAATTCGATTTGATTCTACTTCTCGACAATTTCTCCCCTAATTCCAACTTATAATTTGGACCAGACAGCAATATTCTAGAAATGATATTCATTTCGTAATGCTATTTTCAAACGCAGAAAATATTATATTAAATCGTTGTGAACATCAATACACCAATCATTCAACTCTACCAAAAAACAAGCTTTTATAGCAAAACAAAATATATATATATATATATCAAAGCTTCGCAAAACGCGTTTTGGTCTGTTTCTAGTCTTAGTGAATTATATAAAACAAAACAGAATAATGGTTGGCCTTAGAAACTAAAAATGACATATCCTCTATTAAATGTAAAAATCACACCATAATGGAAATTCAAGAACACTGACACACAAATATCGTCAACGTAGTTACACAAAGTCGTGAAAAAGTCAGAGGAAAAAAAAGGTATAGCAAAGAAAAAGTCTAGAAAAGAAAATCTCTAGAAAAGAAAAAACTAGAAAAGAAATTGATATTGTAATTAAAGGTCATGTCACAAAAGGTCAGTATTAGGAAGATGTTTACGAAAGCCATGCGACACATGTTGTATGGGTTATTATACGCGTATAATTCGATAGCAGCAGCCATTTTTGCACCGTGACCCCATAGAATGGCCCTCAGGTGAAGTTCTGGTCAAGGTCAGGTCGCATAAGGTCAAAATTTGCAATTGTGTAATCTAAATAACAAATGCATGTTTTTAGATCAGTTTGATCTCCGAAATACAGTGGTGGCAATTATTTGTCTGTATCTGGTCAGACAAGTTATCAAAATCAATTTAAACAATGACGTCATGAGTTACTCATACTTAAGGAGCCATAAGTCAGTCAAAAATAAAGATATTGCTTTGAAATTTGGTGCGGGAATCGTTCACCCTTTTTACTATATGTTCCGGTTGATTTATTATCTTCGATAACTTTTATTTTGAGGATTTTTTCCTGGAAAAATCAGTTTTTTGTATTATGTGGGGCCAAAAGCCCCACATTTCGCAGATTCGAGATGAATATTTTGAGGGAAATTTCATCTCCTTTCTTTTGACGTTTTATATTTGCAATTTGCTTTTAAAACTCGATTGACTACGATTTTGCAAAAAATGATAATTTGTCCACCAAAAAATGGCATGACATGACGTTACTAAAACGTCATTACCTTCCAAACTACCACACCAATTGCAATGCAATTTTAAGAGAAGACGTAAAATGCATGCAGCATCAGGTACTCAAAGTAACACGCCGATATCTATCATAGTTTTCAAGTTATTCAAAAAAAGTTTTTTTTTTGGGGAGGGGGTCATGGTTTCAAGACTTTTAGGGGCATGGCCTCTTGCCCTCCCCCCTGGATTTGCCTATGATGACGAAGATAAGCCATGTCCGGGTGCGTAAATTGGCTGGCCAAGCCCGTGCTATATGAGTTGAACCAACTGTATGCAACCAAGCTGATGCCCACTCCAATAATATAAATTATTTTCAACAGAAACAACAGTAATGTGTTCCACCCAGTTACACTCCACATCTCATCATGTCACCCTCATGCTTCCTTTGGTCGGCCGGCCGGTGGGCCCCGCCCCTCCCCTGCTGACGCTGACGCCCCTGGCAGGGTCACCATCACTGGTGGTCACCAGAGCTGGACAGTATAAAACTCCACTCCAGCCGGCACCTGGCATCAGAGGATCACACGCCACCACACAACCAACAACTCAAATATGAAGGTAAGGCACAGCAGAGTGGTGAAATTCATATTTGCCAGTGCAAGGCGATACTAGAGATAATATGCCAGTTAACTGCGTTACGCAGGTGAAACGTAACTGCGTTACGTTTCACCTGCGTTACGACCAGGTGAAAACACAATTTTATATAAGCTACAATCGCAATATTTCCATAGGTACATACTTGCACGGACTTAAAGAACGTTCTACAGTTTTCCTTTGAAGTACGACAATAAATAGTTTTGAAAGAGATCATACATATTAGTTTAAAATAAGAATTTCTTGGAACAAGTACTGCAATAACTATTGAGCAACTTTTCCGCCAACTGTGCCTGGAAAGCTACGTTTATTAACACTTCGATCATCAACTTGACAAATTCTTTTAACTTTTCAGTTCTTCGTCATTGCCGCTCTGCTAGCCGTTGTCGCCGCCGACAGCGCGTCATACACCACTCCGGCCCCAGCCTACAAGCCCACCTACAGGCCTGCCTACCCCCAGCCGGCCTACAAGGCCCAGGCTCACTAGCAGAGCTATGACGAGCCGGCCAAGTACGACTTCAACTATGACGTCCACGGATACGGAGACTACGAGCCTCAGTTCAACGCCCAGGAGGCGCGTGACGGCTACGCCACCCAGGGATCTTACTCTGTTGTGCTGCCCGACGGCCGTACCCAGACGGTCACCTACCGTGTGGACGACGCCTACTCTGGCGTGATTGCCGACGTCACCTACGTGGGTGAGGCCAAGTACGATGAGTACAAGCCTAGCTACAAGCCGACCCCGGCCTACAAATCTGCTCCGGCTTACAAGCCCACCCCGGCGTACAAGCCCGCCCGGGCCTACGCCCCCACCCCCGCCTACAACTAGATATGCATCTGTCATCGAGTCATATTTCTACGCCGCTCGCTGAGAAATGGACTCATTGTGATATATTTATCGGTGGTATTTATTGTGACGTTTGTCATCCATCAATACAAAACAAAGCAATGTCATGGTAGATGGTTTTGTTTACAGGGAAAGACATCGGGAGCATACACGATAGAAACCATATTTGGTTTTGCACACATGGTTGTCAGTAACAAACCCTGACCAGATCCCCAAAAGCTTTCAAACTACGCTAGGCAACACCGTTTAGATTAGGAAAAGAGATAATCAATGAAGTACTGTTCGTTTCTTGGACATAAACGGCGTGAAGACTGTTTGGCGTGAGTAAGGATGGAAAAGCGAAGCAATAATCAGTGCGCACAATAGATAAAAACGAAATGTTATTAGGGCTGAAACAGAACGAAAAATGTCACAGAAACCACAGCAAACGCAGACAAATAATGTGCTTTCGGCAGTCGTAAATGCTGATGAAAGTAATGCCGATACATTTTGCCAGATAGGTTTCTGTTTTTAGGGAAAGAGAGGACCGAGAGCAATTTCTATGCTGCTTTTCCATTATTTCGACCACTTTGTTAAAGTTCATCGCTGAAAATCGGAAACTTAATACTGAACCATTTATATTGCCTTCAAGTTCGTGCTGATTTTTACTAGCCAGACACTATAAGGAACGAAACAGGGCACTCTTATTCATCTCTTGCCATCTGGTTACCTACTCTTCTGCGATCACGCCCGCAACTGGCTTTAAATGCTCCATGCCCGATGAAGGGCAGATAAGTTCAGAGAATGATGCCAAACAATAGTTTGACAAAATTATGTAAATCAGTAGCTCAGAACAAAAGGCTGTGCAGTAATAATGACGAACCGGAGCCCAAAAGCCCACGTTCAGGATGTAGATTTTAGCATGATGTTCTTGTTTTAGTAGTAAATACGCAGCAAATGTATTAGTTTATTTTAGTTTATATTTTGTGGTTTCATGTCCTTTCATTGCCATGCCTTTGCACTATTTCTGGTCTTACAGCATCTTCAATTCCCTTTTCAAATTCGATTTGATTCTACTTCTCGACAATTTCTCCCCTAATTCCAACTTATAATTTGGACCAGACAGCAATATTCTAGAAATGATATTCATTTCGTAATGCTATTTTCAAACGCAGAAAATATTATATTAAATCGTTGTGAACATCAATACACCAATCATTCAACTCTACCAAAAAACAAGCTTTTATAGCAAAAAAATCTATATATATATATATATATCAAAGCTTCGCAAAACGCGTTTTGGTCTGTTTCTAGTCTTAGTGAATTATATAAAACAAAACAGAATAATGGTTGGCCTTAGAAACTAAAAATGACATATCCTCTATTAAATGTAAAAATCACACCATAATGGAAATTCAAGAACACTGACACACAAATATCGTCATCGTAGTTACACAAAGTCGTGAAAAAGTCAGAGGAAAAAAAAGGTATAGCAAAGAAAAAGTCTAGAAAAGAAAATCTCTAGAAAAGAAAAAAACTAGAAAAGAAATTGATATTGTAATTAAAGGTCATGTCACAAAAGGTCAGTATTAGGAAGATGTTTACGAAAGCCATGCGACACATGTTGTATGGGTTATTATACGCGTATAATTCGATAGCAGCAGCCATTTTTGCACCGTGACCCCATAGAATGGCCCTCAGGTGAAGTTCTGGTCAAGGTCAGGTCGCATAAGGTCAAAATTTGCAATTGTGTAATCTAAATAACAAATGCATGTTTTTAGATCAGTTTGATCTCCGAAATACAGTGGTGGCAATTATTTGTCTGTATCTGGTCAGACAAGTTATCAAAATCAATTTAAACAATGACGTCATGAGTTACTCATACTTAAGGAGCCATAAGTCAGTCAAAAATAAAGATATTGCTTTGAAATTTGGTGCGGGAATCGTTCACCCTTTTTACTATATGTTCCGGTTGATTTATTATCTTCGATAACTTTTATTTTGAGGATTTTTTCCTGGAAAAATCAGTTTTTTGTATTATGTGGGGCCAAAAGCCCCACATTTCGCAGATTCGAGATGAATATTTTGAGGGAAATTTCATCTCCTTTCTTTTGACGTTTTATATTTGCAATTTGATTTTAAAACTCGATTGACTACGATTTTGCAAAAAATGATAATTTGTCCACCAAAAAATGGCATGACATGACGTTACTAAAACGTCGTTACCTTCCAAACTACCACACCAATTGCAATGCAATTTTAAGAGAAGACGTAAAATGCATGCAGCATCAGGTACTCAAAGTAACACGCCGATATCTATCATAGTTTTCAAGTTATTCAACAAAAAAAAAATTGGGGGGGAGGGGGTCATGGTTTCAAGACTTTTAGGGGCATGGCCTCTTGCCCTCCCCCCTGGATTTGCCTATGATGACGAAGATAAGCCATGTCCGGGTGCGTAAATTGGCTGGCCAAGCCCGTGCTATACGAGTTGAACCAACTGTATGCAACCAAGCTGATGCCCACTCCAATAATATAAATTATTTTCAACAGAAACAACAGTAATGTGTTCCACCCAGTTACACTCCACATCTCATCATGTCACCCTCATGCTTCCTTTGGTCGGCCTGCCGGTGGGCCCCGCCCCTCCCCTGCTGACGCTGACGCCCCTGGCAGGGTCACCATCACTGGCGGTCACCAGAGCTGGACAGTATAAAACACCACTCCAGCCGGCACCTGGCGTCAGACGATCACACGCCACCACACAACCAACAACTCAAATATGAAGGTAAGGCACAGCAGAGTGGTGAAATTCATATTTGCCAGTGCAAGGCGATACTCCAGATAATATGCCAGTTAACTCAACCTGCGTTAAGACCAGGTGAAAAAACAATTTTATCTAAGCTACAATCGCAATATTTCCATAGGTACATACTTGCACGGACTTAAAGAACGTTCTACAGTTTTCCTTTGAAGTACGACAATAAATAGTTTTGAAAGAGATCATACATATTAGTTTAAAATAAGAATTTCTTGGACCAAGTACTGCAATAACCATTGAGCAACTTTTTCGCCAACTGTGCCTGGAAAGCTACGTTTAACACTTCGATCATCAACTTGACAAATTCTTTTAACTTTTCAGTTCTTCGTCATTGCCGCTCTGCTAGCCGTTGTCGCCGCCGACAGCGCGTCATACACCACTCCGGCCCCAGCCTACAAGCCCACCTACAGGCCTGCCTACCCCCAGCCGGCCTACAAGGCCCAGGCTCACCAGCAGAGCTATGACGAGCCGGCCAAGTACGACTTCAACTATGACGTCCACGGATACGGAGACTACGAGCCTCAGTTCAACGCCCAGGAGGCGCGTGACGGCTACGCCACCCAGGGATCTTACTCTGTTGTGCTGCCCGACGGCCGTACCCAGACGGTCACCTACCGTGTGGACGACGCCTACTCTGGCGTGATTGCCGACGTCACCTACGTGGGTGAGGCCAAGTACGATGAGTACAAGCCTAGCTACAAGCCGACCCCGGCCTACAAATCTGCTCCGGCTTACAAGCCCACCCCGGCGTACAAGCCCGCCCGGGCCTACGCCCCCACCCCCGCCTACAACTAGATATGCATCTGTCATCGAGTCATATTTCTACGCCGCTCGCTGAGAAATGGACTCATTGTGATATATTTATCGGTGGTATTTATTGTGACGTTTGTCATCCATCAATACAAAACAAAGCAATGTCATGGTAGATGGTTTTGTTTACAGGGAAAGACATCGGGAGCATACACGATAGAAACCATATTTGGTTTTGCACACATGGTTGTCAGTAACAAACCCTGACCAGATCCCCAAAAGCTTTTAAACTACGCTAGGCAACACCGTTTAGATTAGGAAAAGAGATAATCAATGAAGTACTGTTCGTTTCTTGGACATAAACGGCGTGAAGACTGTTTGGCGTGAGTAAGGATGGAAAAGCGAAGCAATAATCAGTGCGCACAATAGATAAAAACGAAATGTTATTAGGGCTGAAACAGAACGAAAAATGTCACAGAAACCACAGCAAACGCAGACAAATAATGTGCTTTCGGCAGTCGTAAATGCTGATGAAAGTAATGCCGATACATTTTGCCAGATAGGTTTCTGTTTTTAGGGAAAGAGAGGACCGAGAGCAATTTCTATGCTGCTTTTCCATTATTTCGACCACTTTGTTAAAGTTCATCGCTGAAAATCGGAAACTTAATACTGAACCATTTATATTGCCTTCAAGTTCGTGCTGATTTTTACTAGCCAGACACTATAAGGAACGAAACAGGGCACTCTTATTCATCTCTTGCCATCTGCTTACCTACTCTTCTGCGATCACGCCCGCAACTGGCTTTAAATGCTCCATGCCCGATGAAGGGCAGATAAGTTCAGAGAATGATGCCAAACAATAGTTTGACAAAATTATGTAAATCAGTAGCTCAGAACAAAAGGCTGTGTAGTAATAATGACTAACCGGAGCCCAAAAGCCCACGTTCAGGATGTAGATTTTAGCATGATGTTCTTGTTTTAGTAGTAAATACGCAGCAAATGTATTGGTTTATTTTAGTTTATATTTTGTGGTTTCATGTCCTTTCATTGCCATGCCTTTGCACTATTTCTGGTCTTACAGCATCTTCAATTCCCTTTTCAAATTCGATTTGATTCTACTTCTCGACAATTTCTCCCCTAATTCCAACTTATAATTTGGACCAGACAGCAATATTCTAGAAATGATATTCATTTCGTAATGCTATTTTCAAACGCAGAAAATATTATATTAAATCGTTGTGAACATCAATACACCAATCATTCAACTCTACCAAAAAACAAGCTTTTATAGCAAAAAAAAAAATATATATATATATATCAAAGCTTCGCAAAACGCGTTTTGGTCTGTTTCTAGTCTTAGTGAATTATATAAAACAAAACAGAATAATGGTTGGCCTTAGAAACTAAAAATGACATATCCTCTATTAAATGTAAAAATCACACCATAATGGAAATTCAAGAACACTGACACACAAATATCGTCATCGTAGTTACACAAAGTCGTGAAAAAGTCAGAGGAAAAAAAAGGTATAGCAAAGAAAAAGTCTAGAAAAGAAAATCTCTAGAAAAGAAAAAACTAGAAAAGAAATTGATATTGTAATTAAAGGTCATGTCACAAAAGGTCAGTATTAGGAAGATGTTTACGAAAGCCATGCGACACATGTTGTATGGGTTATTATACGCGTATAATTCGATAGCAGCAGCCATTTTTGCACCGTGACCCCATAGAATGGCCCTCAGGTGAAGTTCTGGTCAAGGTCAGGTCGCATAAGGTCAAAATTTGCAATTGTGTAATCTAAATAACAAATGCATGTTTTTAGATCAGTTTGATCTCCGAAATACAGTGGTGGCAATTATTTGTCTGTATCTGGTCAGACAAGTTATCAAAATCAATTTAAACAATGACGTCATGAGTTACTCATACTTAAGGAGCCATAAGTCAGTCAAAAATAAAGATATTGCTTTGAAATTTGGTGCGGGAATCGTTCACCCTTTTTACTATATGTTCCGGTTGATTTATTATCTTCGATAACTTTTATTTTGAGGATTTTTTCCTGGAAAAATCAGTTTTTTGTATTATGTGGGGCCAAAAGCCCCACATTTCGCAGATTCGAGATGAATATTTTGAGGGAAATTTCATCTCCTTTCTTTTGACGTTTTATATTTGCAATTTGCTTTTAAAACTCGATTGACTACGATTTTGCAAAAAATGATAATTTGTCCACCAAAAAATGGCATGACATGACGTTACTAAAACGTCATTACCTTCCAAACTACCACACCAATTGCAATGCAATTTTAAGAGAAGACGTAAAATGCATGCAGCATCAGGTACTCAAAGTAACACGCCGATATCTATCATAGTTTTCAAGTTATTCAAAAAAAGTTTTTTTTTTGGGGAGGGGGTCATGGTTTCAAGACTTTTAGGGGCATGGCCTCTTGCCCTCCCCCCTGGATTTGCCTATGATGACGAAGATAAGCCATGTCCGGGTGCGTAAATTGGCTGGCCAAGCCCGTGCTATATGAGTTGAACCAACTGTATGCAACCAAGCTGATGCCCACTCCAATAATATAAATTATTTTCAACAGAAACAACAGTAATGTGTTCCACCCAGTTACACTCCACATCTCATCATGTCACCCTCATGCTTCCTTTGGTCGGCCGGCCGGTGGGCCCCGCCCCTCCCCTGCTGACGCTGACGCCCCTGGCAGGGTCACCATCACTGGTGGTCACCAGAGCTGGACAGTATAAAACTCCACTCCAGCCGGTACCTGGCATCAGAGGATCACACGCCACCACACAACCAACAACTCAAATATGAAGGTAAGGCACAGCAGAGTGGTGAAATTCATATTTGCCAGTGCAAGGCGATACTAGAGATAATATGCCAGTTAACTCAACCTGCGTTACGACCAGGTGAAAACACAATTTTATATAAGCTACAATCGCAATATTTCCATAGGTACATACTTGCACGGACTTAAAGAACGTTCTACAGTTTTCCTTTGAAGTACGACAATAAATAGTTTTGAAAGAGATCATACATATTAGTTTAAAATAAGAATTTCTTGGAACAAGTACTGCAATAACTATTGAGCAACTTTTCCGCCAACTGTGCCTGGAAAGCTACGTTTATTAACACTTCGATCATCAACTTGACAAATTCTTTTAACTTTTCAGTTCTTCGTCATTGCCGCTCTGCTAGCCGTTGTCGCCGCCGACAGCGCGTCATACACCACTCCGGCCCCAGCCTACAAGCCCACCTACAGGCCTGCCTACCCCCAGCCGGCCTACAAGGCCCAGGCTCACCAGCAGAGCTATGACGAGCCGGCCAAGTACGACTTCAACTATGACGGCCACGGATACGGAGACTACGAGCCTCAGTTCAACGCCCAGGAGGCGCGTGACGGCTACGCCACCCAGGGATCTTACTCTGTTGTGCTGCCCGACGGCCGTACCCAGACGGTCACCTACCGTGTGGACGACGCCTACTCTGGCGTGATTGCCGACGTCACCTACGTGGGTGAGGCCAAGTACGATGAGTACAAGCCTAGCTACAAGCCGACCCCGGCCTACAAATCTGCTCCGGCTTACAAGCCCACCCCGGCGTACAAGCCCGCCCGGGCCTACGCCCCCACCCCCGCCTACAACTAGATATGCATCTGTCATCGAGTCATATTTCTACGCCGCTCGCTGAGAAATGGACTCATTGTGATATATTTATCGGTGGTATTTATTGTGACGTTTGTCATCCATCAATACAAAACAAAGCAATGTCATGGTAGATGGTTTTGTTTACAGGGAAAGACATCGGGAGCATACACGATAGAAACCATATTTGGTTTTGCACACATGGTTGTCAGTAACAAACCCTGACCAGATCCACAAAAGCTTTCAAACTACGCTAGGCAACACCGTTTAGATTAGGAAAAGAGATAATCAATGAAGTACTGTTCGTTTCTTGGACATAAACGGCGTGAAGACTGTTTGGCGTGAGTAAGGATGGAAAAGCGAAGCAATAATCAGTGCGCACAATAGATAAAAACGAAATGTTATTAGGGCTGAAACAGAACGAAAAATGTCACAGAAACCACAGCAAACGCAGACAAATAATGTGCTTTCGGCAGTCGTAAATGCTGATGAAAGTAATGCCGATACATTTTGCCAGATAGGTTTCTGTTTTTAGGGAAAGAGAGGACCGAGAGCAATTTCTATGCTGCTTTTCCATTATTTCGACCACTTTGTTAAAGTTCATCGCTGAAAATCGGAAACTTAATACTGAACCATTTATATTGCCTTCAAGTTCGTGCTGATTTTTACTAGCCAGACACTATAAGGAACGAAACAGGGCACTCTTATTCATCTCTTGCCATCTGGTTACCTACTCTTCTGCGATCACGCCCGCAACTGGCTTTAAATGCTCCATGCCCGATGAAGGGCAGATAAGTTCAGAGAATGATGCCAAACAATAGTTTGACAAAATTATGTAAATCAGTAGCTCAGAACAAAAGGCTGTGCAGTAATAATGACGAACCGGAGCCCAAAAGCCCACGTTCAGGATGTAGATTTTAGCATGATGTTCTTGTTTTAGTAGTAAATACGCAGCAAATGTATTAGTTTATTTTAGTTTATATTTTGTGGTTTCATGTCCTTTCATTGCCATGCCTTTGCACTATTTCTGGTCTTACAGCATCTTCAATTCCCTTTTCAAATTCGATTTGATTCTACTTCTCGACAATTTCTCCCCTAATTCCAACTTATAATTTGGACCAGACAGCAATATTCTAGAAATGATATTCATTTCGTAATGCTATTTTCAAACGCAGAAAATATTATATTAAATCGTTGTGAACATCAATACACCAATCATTCAACTCTACCAAAAAACAAGCTTTTATAGCAAAAAAATCTATATATATATATATATATCAAAGCTTCGCAAAACGCGTTTTGGTCTGTTTCTAGTCTTAGTGAATTATATAAAACAAAACAGAATAATGGTTGGCCTTAGAAACTAAAAATGACATATCCTCTATTAAATGTAAAAATCACACCATAATGGAAATTCAAGAACACTGACACACAAATATCGTCATCGTAGTTACACAAAGTCGTGAAAAAGTCAGAGGAAAAAAAAGGTATAGCAAAGAAAAAGTCTAGAAAAGAAAATCTCTAGAAAAGAAAAAAACTAGAAAAGAAATTGATATTGTAATTAAAGGTCATGTCACAAAAGGTCAGTATTAGGAAGATGTTTACGAAAGCCATGCGACACATGTTGTATGGGTTATTATACGCGTATAATTCGATAGCAGCAGCCATTTTTGCACCGTGACCCCATAGAATGGCCCTCAGGTGAAGTTCTGGTCAAGGTCAGGTCGCATAAGGTCAAAATTTGCAATTGTGTAATCTAAATAACAAATGCATGTTTTTAGATCAGTTTGATCTCCGAAATACAGTGGTGGCAATTATTTGTCTGTATCTGGTCAGACAAGTTATCAAAATCAATTTAAACAATGACGTCATGAGTTACTCATACTTAAGGAGCCATAAGTCAGTCAAAAATAAAGATATTGCTTTGAAATTTGGTGCGGGAATCGTTCACCCTTTTTACTATATGTTCCGGTTGATTTATTATCTTCGATAACTTTTATTTTGAGGATTTTTTCCTGGAAAAATCAGTTTTTTGTATTATGTGGGGCCAAAAGCCCCACATTTCGCAGATTCGAGATGAATATTTTGAGGGAAATTTCATCTCCTTTCTTTTGACGTTTTATATTTGCAATTTGATTTTAAAACTCGATTGACTACGATTTTGCAAAAAATGATAATTTGTCCACCAAAAAATGGCATGACATGACGTTACTAAAACGTCGTTACCTTCCAAACTACCACACCAATTGCAATGCAATTTTAAGAGAAGACGTAAAATGCATGCAGCATCAGGTACTCAAAGTAACACGCCGATATCTATCATAGTTTTCAAGTTATTCAACAAAAAAAAAATTGGGGGGGAGGGGGTCATGGTTTCAAGACTTTTAGGGGCATGGCCTCTTGCCCTCCCCCCTGGATTTGCCTATGATGACGAAGATAAGCCATGTCCGGGTGCGTAAATTGGCTGGCCAAGCCCGTGCTATACGAGTTGAACCAACTGTATGCAACCAAGCTGATGCCCACTCCAATAATATAAATTATTTTCAACAGAAACA
This sequence comes from Chirona hameri, assembly GCA_036785665.1. Taxonomy (NCBI): domain Eukaryota; kingdom Metazoa; phylum Arthropoda; class Thecostraca; order Balanomorpha; family Balanidae; genus Chirona; species Chirona hameri. The sequence goes on from JAXIVJ010006278.1 coordinate 20,761, forward strand.
ACAGTAATGTGTTCCACCCAGTTACACTCCACATCTCATCATGTCACCCTCATGCTTCCTTTGGTCGGCCTGCCGGTGGGCCCCGCCCCTCCCCTGCTGACGCTGACGCCCCTGGCAGGGTCACCATCACTGGCGGTCACCAGAGCTGGACAGTATAAAACACCACTCCAGCCGGCACCTGGCGTCAGACGATCACACGCCACCACACAACCAACAACTCAAATATGAAGGTAAGGCACAGCAGAGTGGTGAAATTCATATTTGCCAGTGCAAGGCGATACTCCAGATAATATGCCAGTTAACTCAACCTGCGTTAAGACCAGGTGAAAAAACAATTTTATCTAAGCTACAATCGCAATATTTCCATAGGTACATACTTGCACGGACTTAAAGAACGTTCTACAGTTTTCCTTTGAAGTACGACAATAAATAGTTTTGAAAGAGATCATACATATTAGTTTAAAATAAGAATTTCTTGGACCAAGTACTGCAATAACCATTGAGCAACTTTTCCGCCAACTGTGCCTGGAAAGCTACGTTTAACACTTCGATCATCAACTTGACAAATTCTTTTAACTTTTCAGTTCTTCGTCATTGCCGCTCTGCTAGCCGTTGTCGCCGCCGACAGCGCGTCATACACCACTCCGGCCCCAGCCTACAAGCCCACCTACAGGCCTGCCTACCCCCAGCCGGCCTACAAGGCCCAGGCTCACCAGCAGAGCTATGACGAGCCGGCCAAGTACGACTTCAACTATGACGTCCACGGATACGGAGACTACGAGCCTCAGTTCAACGCCCAGGAGGCGCGTGACGGCTACGCCACCCAGGGATCTTACTCTGTTGTGCTGCCCGACGGCCGTACCCAGACGGTCACCTACCGTGTGGACGACGCCTACTCTGGCGTGATTGCCGACGTCACCTACGTGGGTGAGGCCAAGTACGATGAGTACAAGCCTAGCTACAAGCCGACCCCGGCCTACAAATCTGCTCCGGCTTACAAGCCCACCCCGGCGTACAAGCCCGCCCGGGCCTACGCCCCCACCCCCGCCTACAACTAGATATGCATCTGTCATCGAGTCATATTTCTACGCCGCTCGCTGAGAAATGGACTCATTGTGATATATTTATCGGTGGTATTTATTGTGACGTTTGTCATCCATCAATACAAAACAAAGCAATGTCATGGTAGATGGTTTTGTTTACAGGGAAAGACATCGGGAGCATACACGATAGAAACCATATTTGGTTTTGCACACATGGTTGTCAGTAACAAACCCTGACCGGATCCCCAAAAGCTTTCAAACTACGCTAGGCAACACCGTTTAGATTAGGAAAAGAGATAATCAATGAAGTACTGTTCGTTTCTTGGACATAAACGGCGTGAAGACTGTTTGGCGTGAGTAAGGATGGAAAAGCGAAGCAATAATCAGTGCGCACAATAGATAAAAACGAAATGTTATTAGGGCTGAAACAGAACGAAAAATGTCACAGAAACCACAGCAAACGCAGACAAATAATGTGCTTTCGGCAGTCGTAAATGCTGATGAAAGTAATGCCGATACATTTTGCCAGATAGGTTTCTGTTTTTAGGGAAAGAGAGGACCGAGAGCAATTTCTATGCTGCTTTTCCATTATTTCGACCACTTTGTTAAAGTTCATCGCTGAAAATCGGAAACTTAATACTGAACCATTTATATTGCCTTCAAGTTCGTGCTGATTTTTACTAGCCAGACACTATAAGGAACGAAACAGGGCACTCTTATTCATCTCTTGCCATCTGCTTACCTACTCTTCTGCGATCACGCCCGCAACTGGCTTTAAATGCTCCATGCCCGATGAAGGGCAGATAAGTTCAGAGAATGATGCCAAACAATAGTTTGACAAAATTATGTAAATCAGTAGCTCAGAACAAAAGGCTGTGTAGTAATAATGACTAACCGGAGCCCAAAAGCCCACGTTCAGGATGTAGATTTTAGCATGATGTTCTTGTTTTAGTAGTAAATACGCAGCAAATGTATTGGTTTATTTTAGTTTATATTTTGTGGTTTCATGTCCTTTCATTGCCATGCCTTTGCACTATTTCTGGTCTTACAGCATCTTCAATTCCCTTTTCAAATTCGATTTGATTCTACTTCTCGACAATTTCTCCCCTAATTCCAACTTATAATTTGGACCAGACAGCAATATTCTAGAAATGATATTCATTTCGTAATGCTATTTTCAAACGCAGAAAATATTATATTAAATCGTTGTGAACATCAATACACCAATCATTCAACTCTACCAAAAAACAAGCTTTTATAGAAAAAAAAAAAATATATATATATATATCAAAGCTTCGCAAAACGCGTTTTGGTCTGTTTCTAGTCTTAGTGAATTATATAAAACAAAACAGAATAATGGTTGGCCTTAGAAACTAAAAATGACATATCCTCTATTAAATGTAAAAATCACACCATAATGGAAATTCAAGAACACTGACACACAAATATCGTCATCGTAGTTACACAAAGTCGTGAAAAAGTCAGAGGAAAAAAAAGGTATAGCAAAGAAAAAGTCTAGAAAAGAAAATCTCTAGAAAAGAAAAAACTAGAAAAGAAATTGATATTGTAATTAAAGGTCATGTCACAAAAGGTCAGTATTAGGAAGATGTTTACGAAAGCCATGCGACACATGTTGTATGGGTTATTATACGCGTATAATTCGATAGCAGCAGCCATTTTTGCACCGTGACCCCATAGAATGGCCCTCAGGTGAAGTTCTGGTCAAGGTCAGGTCGCATAAGGTCAAAATTTGCAATTGTGTAATCTAAATAACAAATGCATGTTTTTAGATCAGTTTGATCTCCGAAATACAGTGGTGGCAATTATTTGTCTGTATCTGGTCAGACAAGTTATCAAAATCAATTTAAACAATGACGTCATGAGTTATTCATACTTAAGGAGCCATAAGTCAGTCAAAAATAAAGATATTGCTTTGAAATTTGGTGCGGGAATCGTTCACCCTTTTTACTATATGTTCCGGTTGATTTATTATCTTGGAAAACTTTTATTTTGAGGATTTTTTCCTGGAAAAATCAGTTTTTTGTATTATGTGGGGCCAAAAGCCCCACATTTCGGAGATTCGAGATGAATATTTTGAGGGAAATTTCATCTCCTTTCTTTTGACGTTTTATATTTGCAATTTGCTTTTAAAACTCGATTGACTACGATTTTGCAAAAATTGATAATTTGTCCACCAAAAAATGGCATGACATGACGTTACTAAAACGTCATGACCTTCCAAATTACCACACCAATTGCAATGCAATTTTAAGAGAAGACGTAAAATGCATGCAGCATCAGGTACTCAAAGTAACACGCCGATATCTATCATAGTTTTCAAGTTATTCAAAAAAAGTTGTTTTGGGGGGGGTCATGGTTTCAGGACTTTTAGGGGCATGGCCTCTTGCCCTTCCCTATGGATTTGCCTATGATGACGAAGATAAGCCATGTCCAGGTGTGTAAATTGGCTGGCCAAGCCCGTGCGATATGAGTTGAACCAACTGTATGCAACCAAGCTGATGCCCACTCCAATAATATAGATTATTTTCAACAGAAACAACAGTAATGTGTTCCACCCAGTTACACTCCACATCTCATCATGTCACCCTCATGCTTCCTTTGGTCGGCCTGCCGGTGGGCCCCGCCCCTCCCCTGCTGACGCTGACGCCCCTGGCAGGGTCACCATCACTGGCGGTCACCAGAGCTGGACAGTATAAAACACCACTCCAGCCGGCACCTGGCGTCAGACGATCACACGCCACCACACAACCAACAACTCAAATATGAAGGTAAGGCACAGCAGAGTGGTGAAATTCATATTTGCCAGTGCAAGGCGATACTCCAGATAATATGCCAGTTAACTCAACCTGCGTTAAGACCAGGTGAAAAAACAATTTTATCTAAGCTACAATCGCAATATTTCCATAGGTACATACTTGCACGGACTTAAAGAACGTTCTACAGTTTTCCTTTGAAGTACGACAATAAATAGTTTTGAAAGAGATCATACATATTAGTTTAAAATAAGAATTTCTTGGACCAAGTACTGCAATAACTATTGAGCAACTTTTCCGCCAACTGTGCCTGGAAAGCTACGTTTAACACTTCGATCATCAACTTGACAAATTCTTTTAACTTTTCAGTTCTTCGTCATTGCCGCTCTGCTAGCCGTTGTCGCCGCCGACAGCGCGTCATACACCACTCCGGCCCCAGCCCACAAGCCCACCTACAGGCCTGCCTACCTCCAGCCGGCCTACAAGGCCCAGGCTCACCAGCAGAGCTATGACGAGCCGGCCAAGTACGACTTCAACTACGACGTCCACGGATACGGAGACTACGAGCCTCAGTTCAACGCCCAGGAGGCGCGTGACGGCTACGCCACCCAGGGATCTTACTCTGTTGTGCTGCCCGACGGCCGTACCCAGACGGTCACCTACCGTGTGGACGACGCCTACTCTGGCGTGATTGCCGACGTCACCTACGTGGGTGAGGCCAAGTACGATGAGTACAAGCCTAGCTACAAGCCGACCCCGGCCTACAAATCTGCTCCGGCTTACAAGCCCACCCCGGCCTACAAGCCCGCCCGGGCCTACGCCCCCACTCCCGCCTACAACTAGATATGCATCTGTCATCGAGTCATATTTCTACGCCGCTCGCAGAAAAATGGACTCATCATCAAAATCATCCATCAATACAAAACAAAGCAATGTCATGGTAGATGGTTTTGTTTACAGGGAAAGACATCGGGAGCATACACGATAGAAACCATATTTGGTTTTGCACACATGGTTGTCAGAAACAAACCCTGACCAGATCCCCAAAAGCTTTCAAACTACGCTAGGCATCACCGTTTAGATTAGGAAAAGAGATAATCAATGAAGTACTGTTCGTTTATTGGACATAAACGGCGTGAAGACTGTTTGGCGTGAGTAAGGATGGAAAAGCGAAGCAATAATCAGTGCGCACAATAGATAAAAACGAAATGTTATTAGGGCTGAAACAGAACGAAAAATGTCACAGAAACCACAGCAAACGAAGACAAATAATGTGCTTTCGGCAGTCGTAAATGCTGATGAAAGTAATGCCGATACATTTTGCCAGATAGGTTTCTGTTTTTAGGGAAAGAGAGGACCGAGAGCAATTTCTATGCTGCTTTTCCATTATTTCGACCACTTTGTTAAAGTTCATCGCTGAAAATCGGAAACTTAATACTGAACCAGTTATATTGCCTTCAAGTTCGTGCTGATTTTTGCTAGCCAGACACTATAAGGAACGAAACAGGGCACTCTTATTCATCTCTTGCCATCTGGTTACCTACTCTTCTGCGATCACGCCCGCAACTGGCTTTAAATGCTCCATGCCCGATGAAGGGCAGATAAGTTCAGAGAATGATGCCAAACAATAGTTTGACAAAATTATGTAAATCAGTAGCTCAGAACAAAAGGCTGTGCGGTAATAATGACGAACCGGAGCCCAAAAGCCCACGTTCAGGATGTAGATTTTAGCATGATGTTCTTGTTTTAGTAGTAAATACGCAGCAAATGTATTAGTTTATTTTAGTTTATATTTTGTGGTTTCATGTCCTTTCATTGCCATGCCTTTGCACTATTTCTGGTCTTACAGCATCTTCAATTCCCTTTTCAAATTCGATTTGATTCTACTTCTCGACAATTTCTCCCCTAATTCCAACTTATAATTTGGACCAGACAGCAATATTCTAGAAATGATATTCATTTCGTAATGCTATTTTCAAACGCAGAAAATATTATATTAAATCGTTGTGAACATCAATACACCAATCATTCAACTCTACCAAAAAACAAGCTTTTATAGCAAAAAAATCTATATATATATATATATATATCAAAGCTTCGCAAAACGCGTTTTGGTCTGTTTCTAGTCTTAGTGAATTATATAAAACAAAACAGAATAATGGTTGGCCTTAGAAACTAAAAATGACATATCCTCTATTAAATGTAAAAATCACACCATAATGGAAATTCAAGAACACTGACACACAAATATCGTCATCGTAGTTACACAAAGTCGTGAAAAAGTCAGAGGAAAAAAAAGGTATAGCAAAGAAAAAGTCTAGAAAAGAAAATCTCTAGAAAAGAAAAAAACTAGAAAAGAAATTGATATTGTAATTAAAGGTCATGTCACAAAAGGTCAGTATTAGGAAGATGTTTACGAAAGCCATGCGACACATGTTGTATGGGTTATTATACGCGTATAATTCGATAGCAGCAGCCATTTTTGCACCGTGACCCCATAGAATGGCCCTCAGGTGAAGTTCTGGTCAAGGTCAGGTCGCATAAGGTCAAAATTTGCAATTGTGTAATCTAAATAACAAATGCATGTTTTTAGATCAGTTTGATCTCCGAAATACAGTGGTGGCAATTATTTGTCTGTATCTGGTCAGACAAGTTATCAAAATCAATTTAAACAATGACGTCATGAGTTACTCATACTTAAGGAGCCATAAGTCAGTCAAAAATAAAGATATTGCTTTGAAATTTGGTGCGGGAATCGTTCACCCTTTTTACTATATGTTCCGGTTGATTTATTATCTTCGATAACTTTTATTTTGAGGATTTTTTCCTGGAAAAATCAGTTTTTTGTATTATGTGGGGCCAAAAGCCCCACATTTCGCAGATTCGAGATGAATATTTTGAGGGAAATTTCATCTCCTTTCTTTTGACGTTTTATATTTGCAATTTGATTTTAAAACTCGATTGACTACGATTTTGCAAAAAATGATAATTTGTCCACCAAAAAATGGCATGACATGACGTTACTAAAACGTCGTTACCTTCCAAACTACCACACCAATTGCAATGCAATTTTAAGAGAAGACGTAAAATGCATGCAGCATCAGGTACTCAAAGTAACACGCCGATATCTATCATAGTTTTCAAGTTATTCAACAACAAAAAAAATTGGGGGGAGGGGGTCATGGTTTCAAGACTTTTAGGGGCATGGCCTCTTGCCCTCCCCCCTGGATTTGCCTATGATGACGAAGATAAGCCATGTCCGGGTGCGTAAATTGGCTGGCCAAGCCCGTGCTATACGAGTTGAACCAACTGTATGCAACCAAGCTGATGCCCACTCCAATAATATAAATTATTTTCAACAGAAACAACAGTAATGTGTTCCACCCAGTTACACTCCACATCTCATCATGTCACCCTCATGCTTCCTTTGGTCGGCCTGCCGGTGGGCCCCGCCCCTCCCCTGCTGACGCTGACGCCCCTGGCAGGGTCACCATCACTGGCGGTCACCAGAGCTGGACAGTATAAAACACCACTCCAGCCGGCACCTGGCGTCAGACGATCACACGCCACCACACAACCAACAACTCAAATATGAAGGTAAGGCACAGCAGAGTGGTGAAATTCATATTTGCCAGTGCAAGGCGATACTCCAGATAATATGCCAGTTAACTCAACCTGCGTTAAGACCAGGTGAAAAAACAATTTTATCTAAGCTACAATCGCAATATTTCCATAGGTACATACTTGCACGGACTTAAAGAACGTTCTACAGTTTTCCTTTGAAGTACGACAATAAATAGTTTTGAAAGAGATCATACATATTAGTTTAAAATAAGAATTTCTTGGACCAAGTACTGCAATAACCATTGAGCAACTTTTCCGCCAACTGTGCCTGGAAAGCTACGTTTAACACTTCGATCATCAACTTGACAAATTCTTTTAACTTTTCAGTTCTTCGTCATTGCCGCTCTGCTAGCCGTTGTCGCCGCCGACAGCGCGTCATACACCACTCCGGCCCCAGCCTACAAGCCCACCTACAGGCCTGCCTACCCCCAGCCGGCCTACAAGGCCCAGGCTCACCAGCAGAGCTATGACGAGCCGGCCAAGTACGACTTCAACTATGACGTCCACGGATACGGAGACTACGAGCCTCAGTTCAACGCCCAGGAGGCGCGTGACGGCTACGCCACCCAGGGATCTTACTCTGTTGTGCTGCCCGACGGCCGTACCCAGACGGTCACCTACCGTGTGGACGACGCCTACTCTGGCGTGATTGCCGACGTCACCTACGTGGGTGAGGCCAAGTACGATGAGTACAAGCCTAGCTACAAGCCGACCCCGGCCTACAAATCTGCTCCGGCTTACAAGCCCACCCCGGCGTACAAGCCCGCCCGGGCCTACGCCCCCACCCCCGCCTACAACTAGATATGCATCTGTCATCGAGTCATATTTCTACGCCGCTCGCTGAGAAATGGACTCATTGTGATATATTTATCGGTGGTATTTATTGTGACGTTTGTCATCCATCAATACAAAACAAAGCAATGTCATGGTAGATGGTTTTGTTTACAGGGAAAGACATCGGGAGCATACACGATAGAAACCATATTTGGTTTTGCACACATGGTTGTCAGTAACAAACCCTGACCAGATCCCCAAAAGCTTTCAAACTACGCTAGGCAACACCGTTTAGATTAGGAAAAGAGATAATCAATGAAGTACTGTTCGTTTCTTGGACATAAACGGCGTGAAGACTGTTTGGCGTGAGTAAGGATGGAAAAGCGAAGCAATAATCAGTGCGCACAATAGATAAAAACGAAATGTTATTAGGGCTGAAACAGAACGAAAAATGTCACAGAAACCACAGCAAACGCAGACAAATAATGTGCTTTCGGCAGTCGTAAATGCTGATGAAAGTAATGCCGATACATTTTGCCAGATAGGTTTCTGTTTTTAGGGAAAGAGAGGACCGAGAGCAATTTCTATGCTGCTTTTCCATTATTTCGACCACTTTGTTAAAGTTCATCGCTGAAAATCGGAAACTTAATACTGAACCATTTATATTGCCTTCAAGTTCGTGCTGATTTTTACTAGCCAGACACTATAAGGAACGAAACAGGGCACTCTTATTCATCTCTTGCCATCTGCTTACCTACTCTTCTGCGATCACGCCCGCAACTGGCTTTAAATGCTCCATGCCCGATGAAGGGCAGATAAGTTCAGAGAATGATGCCAAACAATAGTTTGACAAAATTATGTAAATCAGTAGCTCAGAACAAAAGGCTGTGTAGTAATAATGACTAACCGGAGCCCAAAAGCCCACGTTCAGGATGTAGATTTTAGCATGATGTTCTTGTTTTAGTAGTAAATACGCAGCAAATGTATTGGTTTATTTTAGTTTATATTTTGTGGTTTCATGTCCTTTCATTGCCATGCCTTTGCACTATTTCTGGTCTTACAGCATCTTCAATTCCCTTTTCAAATTCGATTTGATTCTACTTCTCGACAATTTCTCCCCTAATTCCAACTTATAATTTGGACCAGACAGCAATATTCTAGAAATGATATTCATTTCGTAATGCTATTTTCAAACGCAGAAAATATTATATTAAATCGTTGTGAACATCAATACACCAATCATTCAACTCTACCAAAAAACAAGCTTTTATAGCAAAAAAAAAAATATATATATATATATATCAAAGCTTCGCAAAACGCGTTTTGGTCTGTTTCTAGTCTTAGTGAATTATATAAAACAAAACAGAATAATGGTTGGCCTTAGAAACTAAAAATGACATATCCTCTATTAAATGTAAAAATCACACCATAATGGAAATTCAAGAACACTGACACACAAATATCGTCATCGTAGTTACACAAAGTCGTGAAAAAGTCAGAGGAAAAAAAAGGTATAGCAAAGAAAAAGTCTAGAAAAGAAAATCTCTAGAAAAGAAAAAACTAGAAAAGAAATTGATATTGTAATTAAAGGTCATGTCACAAAAGGTCAGTATTAGGAAGATGTTTACGAAAGCCATGCGACACATGTTGTATGGGTTATTATACGCGTATAATTCGATAGCAGCAGCCATTTTTGCACCGTGACCCCATAGAATGGCCCTCAGGTGAAGTTCTGGTCAAGGTCAGGTCGCATAAGGTCAAAATTTGCAATTGTGTAATCTAAATAACAAATGCATGTTTTTAGATCAGTTTGATCTCCGAAATACAGTGGTGGCAATTATTTGTCTGTATCTGGTCAGACAAGTTATCAAAATCAATTTAAACAATGACGTCATGAGTTATTCATACTTAAGGAGCCATAAGTCAGTCAAAAATAAAGATATTGCTTTGAAATTTGGTGCGGGAATCGTTCACCCTTTTTACTATATGTTCCGGTTGATTTATTATCTTGGAAAACTTTTATTTTGAGGATTTTTTCCTGGAAAAATCAGTTTTTTGTATTATGTGGGGCCAAAAGCCCCACATTTCGGAGATTCGAGATGAATATTTTGAGGGAAATTTCATCTCCTTTCTTTTGACGTTTTATATTTGCAATTTGCTTTTAAAACTCGATTGACTACGATTTTGCAAAAATTGATAATTTGTCCACCAAAAAATGGCATGACATGACGTTACTAAAACGTCATGACCTTCCAAATTACCACACCAATTGCAATGCAATTTTAAGAGAAGACGTAAAATGCATGCAGCATCAGGTACTCAAAGTAACACGCCGATATCTATCATAGTTTTCAAGTTATTCAAAAAAAGTTGTTTTGGGGGGGGTCATGGTTTCAGGACTTTTAGGGGCATGGCCTCTTGCCCTTCCCTATGGATTTGCCTATGATGACGAAGATAAGCCATGTCCAGGTGTGTAAATTGGCTGGCCAAGCCCGTGCGATATGAGTTGAACCAACTGTATGCAACCAAGCTGATGCCCACTCCAATAATATAGATTATTTTCAACAGAAACAACAGTAATGTGTTCCACCCAGTTACACTCCACATCTCATCATGTCACCCTCATGCTTCCTTTGGTCGGCCTGCCGGTGGGCCCCGCCCCTCCCCTGCTGACGCTGACGCCCCTGGCAGGGTCACCATCACTGGCGGTCACCAGAGCTGGACAGTATAAAACACCACTCCAGCCGGCACCTGGCGTCAGACGATCACACGCCACCACACAACCAACAACTCAAATATGAAGGTAAGGCACAGCAGAGTGGTGAAATTCATATTTGCCAGTGCAAGGCGATACTCCAGATAATATGCCAGTTAACTCAACCTGCGTTAAGACCAGGTGAAAAAACAATTTTATCTAAGCTACAATCGCAATATTTCCATAGGTACATACTTGCACGGACTTAAAGAACGTTCTACAGTTTTCCTTTGAAGTACGACAATAAATAGTTTTGAAAGAGATCATACATATTAGTTTAAAATAAGAATTTCTTGGACCAAGTACTGCAATAACTATTGAGCAACTTTTCCGCCAACTGTGCCTGGAAAGCTACGTTTAACACTTCGATCATCAACTTGACAAATTCTTTTAACTTTTCAGTTCTTCGTCATTGCCGCTCTGCTAGCCGTTGTCGCCGCCGACAGCGCGTCATACACCACTCCGGCCCCAGCCCACAAGCCCACCTACAGGCCTGCCTACCTCCAGCCGGCCTACAAGGCCCAGGCTCACCAGCAGAGCTATGACGAGCCGGCCAAGTACGACTTCAACTACGACGTCCACGGATACGGAGACTACGAGCCTCAGTTCAACGCCCAGGAGGCGCGTGACGGCTACGCCACCCAGGGATCTTACTCTGTTGTGCTGCCCGACGGCCGTACCCAGACGGTCACCTACCGTGTGGACGACGCCTACTCTGGCGTGATTGCCGACGTCACCTACGTGGGTGAGGCCAAGTACGATGAGTACAAGCCTAGCTACAAGCCGACCCCGGCCTACAAATCTGCTCCGGCTTACAAGCCCACCCCGGCCTACAAGCCCGCCCGGGCCTACGCCCCCACTCCCGCCTACAACTAGATATGCATCTGTCATCGAGTCATATTTCTACGCCGCTCGCAGAAAAATGGACTCATCATCAAAATCATCCATCAATACAAAACAAAGCAATGTCATGGTAGATGGTTTTGTTTACAGGGAAAGACATCGGGAGCATACACGATAGAAACCATATTTGGTTTTGCACACATGGTTGTCAGAAACAAACCCTGACCAGATCCCCAAAAGCTTTCAAACTACGCTAGGCATCACCGTTTAGATTAGGAAAAGAGATAATCAATGAAGTACTGTTCGTTTATTGGACATAAACGGCGTGAAGACTGTTTGGCGTGAGTAAGGATGGAAAAGCGAAGCAATAATCAGTGCGCACAATAGATAAAAACGAAATGTTATTAGGGCTGAAACAGAACGAAAAATGTCACAGAAACCACAGCAAACGAAGACAAATAATGTGCTTTCGGCAGTCGTAAATGCTGATGAAAGTAATGCCGATACATTTTGCCAGATAGGTTTCTGTTTTTAGGGAAAGAGAGGACCGAGAGCAATTTCTATGCTGCTTTTCCATTATTTCGACCACTTTGTTAAAGTTCATCGCTGAAAATCGGAAACTTAATACTGAACCAGTTATATTGCCTTCAAGTTCGTGCTGATTTTTGCTAGCCAGACACTATAAGGAACGAAACAGGGCACTCTTATTCATCTCTTGCCATCTGGTTACCTACTCTTCTGCGATCACGCCCGCAACTGGCTTTAAATGCTCCATGCCCGATGAAGGGCAGATAAGTTCAGAGAATGATGCCAAACAATAGTTTGACAAAATTATGTAAATCAGTAGCTCAGAACAAAAGGCTGTGCAGTAATAATGACGAACCGGAGCCCAAAAGCCCACGTTCAGGATGTAGATTTTAGCATGATGTTCTTGTTTTAGTAGTAAATACGCAGCAAATGTATTAGTTTATTTTAGTTTATATTTTGTGGTTTCATGTCCTTTCATTGCCATGCCTTTGCACTATTTCTGGTCTTACAGCATCTTCAATTCCCTTTTCAAATTCGATTTGATTCTACTTCTCGACAATTTCTCCCCTAATTCCAACTTATAATTTGGACCAGACAGCAATATTCTAGAAATGATATTCATTTCGTAATGCTATTTTCAAACGCAGAAAATATTATATTAAATCGTTGTGAACATCAATACACCAATCATTCAACTCTACCAAAAAACAAGCTTTTATAGCAAAAAAATCTATATATATATATATATCAAAGCTTCGCAAAACGCGTTTTGGTCTGTTTCTAGTCTTAGTGAATTATATAAAACAAAACAGAATAATGGTTGGCCTTAGAAACTAAAAATGACATATCCTCTATTAAATGTAAAAATCACACCATAATGGAAATTCAAGAACACTGACACACAAATATCGTCATCGTAGTTACACAAAGTCGTGAAAAAGTCAGAGGAAAAAAAAGGTATAGCAAAGAAAAAGTCTAGAAAAGAAAATCTCTAGAAAAGAAAAAAACTAGAAAAGAAATTGATATTGTAATTAAAGGTCATGTCACAAAAGGTCAATATTAGGAAGATGTTTACGAAAGCCATGCGACACATGTTGTATGGGTTATTATACGCGTATAATTCGATAGCAGCAGCCATTTTTGCACCGTGACCCCATAGAATGGCCCTCAGGTGAAGTTCTGGTCAAGGTCAGGTCGCATAAGGTCAAAATTTGCAATTGTGTAATCTAAATAACAAATGCATGTTTTTAGATCAGTTTGATCTCCGAAATACAGTGGTGGCAATTATTTGTCTGTATCTGGTCAGACAAGTTATCAAAATCAATTTAAACAATGACGTCATGAGTTACTCATACTTAAGGAGCCATAAGTCAGTCAAAAATAAAGATATTGCTTTGAAATTTGGTGCGGGAATCGTTCACCCTTTTTACTATATGTTCCGGTTGATTTATTATCTTCGATAACTTTTATTTTGAGGATTTTTTCCTGGAAAAATCAGTTTTTTGTATTATGTGGGGCCAAAAGCCCCACATTTCGCAGATTCGAGATGAATATTTTGAGGGAAATTTCATCTCCTTTCTTTTGACGTTTTATATTTGCAATTTGATTTTAAAACTCGATTGACTACGATTTTGCAAAAAATGATAATTTGTCCACCAAAAAATGGCATGACATGACGTTACTAAAACGTCGTTACCTTCCAAACTACCACACCAATTGCAATGCAATTTTAAGAGAAGACGTAAAATGCATGCAGCATCAGGTACTCAAAGTAACACGCCGATATCTATCATAGTTTTCAAGTTATTCAACAAAAAAAAAATTGGGGGGAGGGGGTCATGGTTTCAAGACTTTTAGGGGCATGGCCTCTTGCCCTCCCCCCTGGATTTGCCTATGATGACGAAGATAAGCCATGTCCGGGTGCGTAAATTGGCTGGCCAAGCCCGTGCTATACGAGTTGAACCAACTGTATGCAACCAAGCTGATGCCCACTCCAATAATATAAATTATTTTCAACAGAAACAACAGTAATGTGTTCCACCCAGTTACACTCCACATCTCATCATGTCACCCTCATGCTTCCTTTGGTCGGCCTGCCGGTGGGCCCCGCCCCTCCCCTGCTGACGCTGACGCCCCTGGCAGGGTCACCATCACTGGCGGTCACCAGAGCTGGACAGTATAAAACACCACTCCAGCCGGCACCTGGCGTCAGACGATCACACGCCACCACACAACCAACAACTCAAATATGAAGGTAAGGCACAGCAGAGTGGTGAAATTCATATTTGCCAGTGCAAGGCGATACTCCAGATAATATGCCAGTTAACTCAACCTGCGTTAAGACCAGGTGAAAAAACAATTTTATCTAAGCTACAATCGCAATATTTCCATAGGTACATACTTGCACGGACTTAAAGAACGTTCTACAGTTTTCCTTTGAAGTACGACAATAAATAGTTTTGAAAGAGATCATACATATTAGTTTAAAATAAGAATTTCTTGGACCAAGTACTGCAATAACCATTGAGCAACTTTTCCGCCAACTGTGCCTGGAAAGCTACGTTTAACACTTCGATCATCAACTTGACAAATTCTTTTAACTTTTCAGTTCTTCGTCATTGCCGCTCTGCTAGCCGTTGTCGCCGCCGACAGCGCGTCATACACCACTCCGGCCCCAGCCTACAAGCCCACCTACAGGCCTGCCTACCCCCAGCCGGCCTACAAGGCCCAGGCTCACCAGCAGAGCTATGACGAGCCGGCCAAGTACGACTTCAACTATGACGTCCACGGATACGGAGACTACGACCTCAGTTCAACGCCCAGGAGGCGCGTGACGGCTACGCCACCCAGGGATCTTACTCTGTTGTGCTGCCCGACGGCCGTACCCAGACGGTCACCTACCGTGTGGACGACGCCTACTCTGGCGTGATTGCCGACGTCACCTACGTGGGTGAGGCCAAGTACGATGAGTACAAGCCTAGCTACAAGCCGACCCCGGCCTACAAATCTGCTCCGGCTTACAAGCCCACCCCGGCGTACAAGCCCGCCCGGGCCTACGCCCCCACCCCCGCCTACAACTAGATATGCATCTGTCATCGAGTCATATTTCTACGCCGCTCGCTGAGAAATGGACTCATTGTGATATATTTATCGGTGGTATTTATTGTGACGTTTGTCATCCATCAATACAAAACAAAGCAATGTCATGGTAGATGGTTTTGTTTACAGGGAAAGACATCGGGAGCATACACGATAGAAACCATATTTGGTTTTGCACACATGGTTGTCAGTAACAAACCCTGACCAGATCCCCAAAAGCTTTCAAACTACGCTAGGCAACACCGTTTAGATTAGGAAAAGAGATAATCAATGAAGTACTGTTCGTTTCTTGGACATAAACGGCGTGAAGACTGTTTGGCGTGAGTAAGGATGGAAAAGCGAAGCAATAATCAGTGCGCACAATAGATAAAAACGAAATGTTATTAGGGCTGAAACAGAACGAAAAATGTCACAGAAACCACAGCAAACGCAGACAAATAATGTGCTTTCGGCAGTCGTAAATGCTGATGAAAGTAATGCCGATACATTTTGCCAGATAGGTTTCTGTTTTTAGGGAAAGAGAGGACCGAGAGCAATTTCTATGCTGCTTTTCCATTATTTCGACCACTTTGTTAAAGTTCATCGCTGAAAATCGGAAACTTAATACTGAACCATTTATATTGCCTTCAAGTTCGTGCTGATTTTTACTAGCCAGACACTATAAGGAACGAAACAGGGCACTCTTATTCATCTCTTGCCATCTGCTTACCTACTCTTCTGCGATCACGCCCGCAACTGGCTTTAAATGCTCCATGCCCGATGAAGGGCAGATAAGTTCAGAGAATGATGCCAAACAATAGTTTGACAAAATTATGTAAATCAGTAGCTCAGAACAAAAGGCTGTGTAGTAATAATGACTAACCGGAGCCCAAAAGCCCACGTTCAGGATGTAGATTTTAGCATGATGTTCTTGTTTTAGTAGTAAATACGCAGCAAATGTATTGGTTTATTTTAGTTTATATTTTGTGGTTTCATGTCCTTTCATTGCCATGCCTTTGCACTATTTCTGGTCTTACAGCATCTTCAATTCCCTTTTCAAATTCGATTTGATTCTACTTCTCGACAATTTCTCCCCTAATTCCAACTTATAATTTGGACCAGACAGCAATATTCTAGAAATGATATTCATTTCGTAATGCTATTTTCAAACGCAGAAAATATTATATTAAATCGTTGTGAACATCAATACACCAATCATTCAACTCTACCAAAAAACAAGCTTTTATAGCAAAAAAAAAAATATATATATATATATATCAAAGCTTCGCAAAACGCGTTTTGGTCTGTTTCTAGTCTTAGTGAATTATATAAAACAAAACAGAATAATGGTTGGCCTTAGAAACTAAAAATGACATATCCTCTATTAAATGTAAAAATCACACCATAATGGAAATTCAAGAACACTGACACACAAATATCGTCATCGTAGTTACACAAAGTCGTGAAAAAGTCAGAGGAAAAAAAAGGTATAGCAAAGAAAAAGTCTAGAAAAGAAAATCTCTAGAAAAGAAAAAACTAGAAAAGAAATTGATATTGTAATTAAAGGTCATGTCACAAAAGGTCAGTATTAGGAAGATGTTTACGAAAGCCATGCGACACATGTTGTATGGGTTATTATACGCGTATAATTCGATAGCAGCAGCCATTTTTGCACCGTGACCCCATAGAATGGCCCTCAGGTGAAGTTCTGGTCAAGGTCAGGTCGCATAAGGTCAAAATTTGCAATTGTGTAATCTAAATAACAAATGCATGTTTTTAGATCAGTTTGATCTCCGAAATACAGTGGTGGCAATTATTTGTCTGTATCTGGTCAGACAAGTTATCAAAATCAATTTAAACAATGACGTCATGAGTTATTCATACTTAAGGAGCCATAAGTCAGTCAAAAATAAAGATATTGCTTTGAAATTTGGTGCGGGAATCGTTCACCCTTTTTACTATATGTTCCGGTTGATTTATTATCTTGGAAAACTTTTATTTTGAGGATTTTTTCCTGGAAAAATCAGTTTTTTGTATTATGTGGGGCCAAAAGCCCCACATTTCGGAGATTCGAGATGAATATTTTGAGGGAAATTTCATCTCCTTTCTTTTGACGTTTTATATTTGCAATTTGCTTTTAAAACTCGATTGACTACGATTTTGCAAAAATTGATAATTTGTCCACCAAAAAATGGCATGACATGACGTTACTAAAACGTCATGACCTTCCAAATTACCACACCAATTGCAATGCAATTTTAAGAGAAGACGTAAAATGCATGCAGCATCAGGTACTCAAAGTAACACGCCGATATCTATCATAGTTTTCAAGTTATTCAAAAAAAGTTGTTTTGGGGGGGTCATGGTTTCAGGACTTTTAGGGGCATGGCCTCTTGCCCTTCCCTATGGATTTGCCTATGATGACGAAGATAAGCCATGTCCAGGTGTGTAAATTGGCTGGCCAAGCCCGTGCGATATGAGTTGAACCAACTGTATGCAACCAAGCTGATGCCCACTCCAATAATATAGATTATTTTCAACAGAAACAACAGTAATGTGTTCCACCCAGTTACACTCCACATCTCATCATGTCACCCTCATGCTTCCTTTGGTCGGCCTGCCGGTGGGCCCCGCCCCTCCCCTGCTGACGCTGACGCCCCTGGCAGGGTCACCATCACTGGCGGTCACCAGAGCTGGACAGTATAAAACACCACTCCAGCCGGCACCTGGCGTCAGACGATCACACGCCACCACACAACCAACAACTCAAATATGAAGGTAAGGCACAGCAGAGTGGTGAAATTCATATTTGCCAGTGCAAGGCGATACTCCAGATAATATGCCAGTTAACTCAACCTGCGTTAAGACCAGGTGAAAAAACAATTTTATCTAAGCTACAATCGCAATATTTCCATAGGTACATACTTGCACGGACTTAAAGAACGTTCTACAGTTTTCCTTTGAAGTACGACAATAAATAGTTTTGAAAGAGATCATACATATTAGTTTAAAATAAGAATTTCTTGGACCAAGTACTGCAATAACTATTGAGCAACTTTTCCGCCAACTGTGCCTGGAAAGCTACGTTTAACACTTCGATCATCAACTTGACAAATTCTTTTAACTTTTCAGTTCTTCGTCATTGCCGCTCTGCTAGCCGTTGTCGCCGCCGACAGCGCGTCATACACCACTCCGGCCCCAGCCCACAAGCCCACCTACAGGCCTGCCTACCTCCAGCCGGCCTACAAGGCCCAGGCTCACCAGCAGAGCTATGACGAGCCGGCCAAGTACGACTTCAACTACGACGTCCACGGATACGGAGACTACGAGCCTCAGTTCAACGCCCAGGAGGCGCGTGACGGCTACGCCACCCAGGGATCTTACTCTGTTGTGCTGCCCGACGGCCGTACCCAGACGGTCACCTACCGTGTGGACGACGCCTACTCTGGCGTGATTGCCGACGTCACCTACGTGGGTGAGGCCAAGTACGATGAGTACAAGCCTAGCTACAAGCCGACCCCGGCCTACAAATCTGCTCCGGCTTACAAGCCCACCCCGGCCTACAAGCCCGCCCGGGCCTACGCCCCCACTCCCGCCTACAACTAGATATGCATCTGTCATCGAGTCATATTTCTACGCCGCTCGCAGAAAAATGGACTCATTGTGATATATTTATCGGTCGTATTTATTGTGACGTTTGTCATCCATCAATACAAAACAAAGCAATGTCATGGTAGATGGTTTTGTTTACAGGGAAAGACATCGGGAGCATACACGATAGAAACCATATTTGGTTTTGCACACATGGTTGTCAGAAACAAACCCTGACCAGATCCCCAAAAGCTTTCAAACTACGCTAGGCATCACCGTTTAGATTAGGAAAAGAGATAATCAATGAAGTACTGTTCGTTTATTGGACATAAACGGCGTGAAGACTGTTTGGCGTGAGTAAGGATGGAAAAGCGAAGCAATAATCAGTGCGCACAATAGATAAAAACGAAATGTTATTAGGGCTGAAACAGAACGAAAAATGTCACAGAAACCACAGCAAACGAAGACAAATAATGTGCTTTCGGCAGTCGTAAATGCTGATGAAAGTAATGCCGATACATTTTGCCAGATAGGTTTCTGTTTTTAGGGAAAGAGAGGACCGAGAGCAATTTCTATGCTGCTTTTCCATTATTTCGACCACTTTGTTAAAGTTCATCGCTGAAAATCGGAAACTTAATACTGAACCAGTTATATTGCCTTCAAGTTCGTGCTGATTTTTGCTAGCCAGACACTATAAGGAACGAAACAGGGCACTCTTATTCATCTCTTGCCATCTGCTTACCTACTCTTCTGCGATCACGCCCACAACTGGCTTTAAATGCTCCATGCCCGATGAAGGGCAGATAAGTTCAGAGAATGATGCCAAACAATAGTTTGACAAAATTATGTAAATCAGTAGCTCAGACAAAAGGCTGTGTAGTAATAATGACTAACCGGAGCCCAAAAGCCCACGTTCAGGATGTCGATTTTAGCATGATGTTCTTGTTTTAGTAGTAAATACGCAGCAAATGTATTGGTTTATTTTAGTTTATATTTTGTGGTTTCATGTCCTTTCATTGCCATGCCTTTGCACTATTTCTGGTCTTACAGCATCTTCAATTCCCTTTTCAAATTCGATTTGATTCTACTTCTCGACAATTACTCCCCTAATTCCAACTTATAATTTGGACCAGACAGCAATATTCTAGAAATGATATTCATTTCGTAATGCTATTTTCAAACGCAGAAAATATTATATTAAATCGTTGTGAACATCAATACACCAATCATTCAACTCTACCAAAAAACAAGCTTTTATAGAACAAAAAAAATATATATATATATATATATATCAAAGCTTCGCAAACGCGTTTTGGTCTGTTTCTAGTCTTAGTGAATTATATAAAACATAACAGAATAATGGTTGGCCTTAGAAACTAAAAATGACATATCCTCTATTAAATGTAAAAATCACACCATAATGGAAATTCAGGAACACGGACACACAAATATCGTCATCGTAGTTACCCAAAGTCGTGAAAAAGTCATAGGAAAAAAAAGGTATAGCAAAGAAAAAGTCTAGAAAAGAAAAACTCTAGAAAAGAAAAACTCTAGAAAAGAAAAACTCTAGAAAAGAAAAAACTAGAAAAGAAATTGATATTGTAATTAAAGGTCATGTCACAAAAGGTCAGTATTAGGAAGATGTTTACGAAAGTCATGCGACACATGTTGTATGGGTTATTCTACGCGTATAATTCGATAGCAGCAGCCATTTTTGCACCGTGACCCCATAGAATGGCCCTTAGGTGAAGTTCTGGTCAAGGTCAGGTCGCATAAGGTCAAAATTTGCAATTGTGTAATCTAAATAACAAATGCATGTTTTTAGATCAGTTTGATCTCCGAAATACAGTGGTGGCAATTATTTGTCTGTATCTGGTCAGACAAGTTATCAAAAGCAATTTAAACAATGACGTCATGAGTTACTCATACTTAAGGAGCCATAAGTCAGTCAAAAATAAAGATATTGCTTTGAAATTTGGTGCGGGAATCGTTCACCCTTTTTACTATATGTTCCGGTTGATTTATTATCTTGGAAAACTTTTATTTTGAGGATTTTTTCCTGGAAAAATCAGTTTTTTGTATTATGTGGGGCCAAAAGCCCCACATTTCGGAGATTCGAGATGAATATTTTGAGGGAAATTTCATCTCCTTTCTTTTGACGTTTTATATTTGCAATTTGCTTTTAAAACTCGATTGACTACGATTTTGCAAAAATTGATAATTTGTCCACCAAAAAATGGCATGACATGACGTTACTAAAACGTCATTACCTTCCAAATTACCACACCAATTGCAATGCAATTTTAAGAGAAGACGTAAAATGCATGCAGCATCAGGTACTCAAAGTAACACGCCGATATCTATCATAGTTTTCAAGTTATTCAAAAAAAGTTTTTTTTTTGGGGGGGGTCATGGTTTCAGGACTTTTAGGGGCATGGCCTTTTGCCCTCCCCCTGGATTTGCCTATGATGACGAAGATAAACCATGTCCGGGTGTGTAAATTGGCTAGCCAAGCCCGTGCGATATGAGTTGAACCAACTGTATGCAACCAAGCTGATGCCCACTCCAATAATATAGATTATTTTCAACAGAAACAACAGTAATGTGTTCCACCCAGTTACACTCCACATCTCATCATGTCACCCTCATGCTTCCTTTGGTCGGCCGGCCGGTGGGCCCCGCCCCTCCCCTGCTGACGCTGACGCCCCTGGCAGGGTCACCATCACTGGC
>JAXIVJ010006278.1:47500-67939 GCA_036785665.1 Chirona hameri
AAATAATGTGCTTTCGGCAGTCGTAAATGCTGATGAAAGTAATGCCGATACATTTTGCCAGATAGGTTTCTGTTTTTATGTGTATATATATATCGAGGAACGAAACCTACGAAAAGAGGAAAGAGAGGACCGAGAGCAATTTCTATGCTGCTTTTCCATTATTTCGACCACTTTGTTAAAGTTCATCGCTGAAAATCGGAAACTTAATACTGAACCATTTATATTGCCTTCAAGTTCGTGCTGATTTATGCTAGCCAGACACTATAAGGAACGAAACAGGGCACTCTTATTCATCTCTTGCCATCTGCTTACCTACTCTTCTGCGATCACGCCCGCAACTGGCTTTAAAGGCTCCATGCCCGATGAAGGGCAGATAAGTTCAGAGAATGATGCCAAACAATAGTTTGACAAAATTATGTAAATCAGTAGCTCAGAACAAAAGGCTGTGTAGTAATAATGACTAACCGGAGCCCAAAAGCCCACGTTCAGGATGTAGATTTTAGCATGATGTTCTTGTTTTAGTAGTAAATACGCAGCAAATGTATTGGTTTATTTTAGTTTATATTGTTTAGTTTCATGTCCTTTCATTTCCATGCTTTTGCACTATTTCTGGTCTTACAGCATCTTCAATTCCCTTTTCAAATTCGATTTGATCCTACTTCTCGACAATTTCTCCCCTAATTCCAACTTATAATTTGGACCAGACAGCAATATTCTAGAAATGATGTTCAGTTCGTAATGCTATTTTCAAACGCAGAAAATATGATATTAAATCGTTGTGAACATCAATACACCAATCATTCAACTCTACCAAAAAACAAGCTTTTATAGGAAAAAAAAAATATATATATATATATATATATCAAAGCTTCGCAAAACGCGTTTTCGTCTGTTTCTAGTCTTAGTGAATTATATAAAACAAAACAGAATAATGGTTGGCCTTATAAACTAAAAATGACATATCCTCTATTAAATGTAAAAATCACACCATAATGGAAATTCAGGAACACGGACACACAAATATCGTCATCGTAGTTACCCAAAGTTGTGAAAAAGTCATAGGAAAAAAAAGGTATAGCAAAGAAAAAGTCTAGAAAAGAAAAACTCTAGAAAAGAAAAACTCTAGAAAAGAAAAAACTAGAAAAGAAATTGATATTGTAATTCAAGGTCATGTCACAAAAGGTCAGAAGATGTTTACGAAAGTCATGCGACACATGTTGTATGGGTTATTCTACGCGTATAATTCGATAGCAGCAGCCATTCTTGCACCGTGACCCCATAGAATGGCCCTTAGGTGAAGTTCTGGTCACGGTCAGGTCGCATAAGGTCAATATTTGCAATTGTGTAATCTAAATAACAAATGCATGTTTTTAGATCAGTTTGATCTCCGAAATACAGTGGTGGCAATTATTTGTCTGTATCTGGTCAGACAAGTTATCAAAAGCAATTTAAACAATGACGTCATGAGTTACTCATACTTAGGAAGCCATAAGTCAGTCAAAAATAAAGATATTGCTTTGAAATTTGGTGCGGGAATCGTTCACCCTTTTTACTATATGTTCCGGTTGATTTATTTTCTTCGAAAACTTTTATTTTGAGGATTTTTTTTCCGGAAAAATCAGTTTTTTGTATTATGTGGGGCCAAAAGCCCCACATTTCGCAGATTCGAGATGAATATTTTGAGGGAAATTTCATTTCCTTTCTTTTGACGTTTTATATTTGCAATTTGCTTTTAAAACTCGATTGACTACGATTTTGCAAAAATTGATAATTTGTCCACCAAAAATGGCATGATATGACGTTACTAAAACGTCATTACCTTCCAAACTACCACACCAATTGCAATGCAATTTTAAGAGAAGACGTAAAATGCATGCAGCATCAGGTGCTCAAAGTGACACGCCGATATCTATCATAGTTTTCAAGTTATTCAAAAATACATGTTTTTTATTGGGGGGGGGAGGGGTCATGGTTTCAGGACTTTTAGGGGCATGGCCTCTTTCCCTCCCCCCTGCATTTGCCTATGATGACGAAGATTAGCCATGTCCGTGTGTGTAAATTGTCTGGCCAAGCCCGTGCGATATGAGTTGAACCACCTGTGTGCAACCAAGCTGATGCCCACTCCAATAATATAAAGTATTTTCAACAGAAACAACAGTAATGTGTTCCACCCAGTTACACTCCACATCTCATCATGTCACCCTCATGCTTCCTTTGGTCGGCCGGCCGATGGGCCCCGCCCCTCCCCTGCTGACGCTGACGCCCCTGGCAGGGTCACCATCACTGGCGGTCACCAGAGCTGGACAGTATAAAACACCGCTCCAGCCGGCACCTGGCATCAGACGATCACACGCCACCACACAACCAACAACTCAAATATGAAGGTAAGGCACAGCAGAGTGGTGAAATTCATATTTGCCAGTGCAAGGCGATACTCCAGATAATATGCCAGTTAACTCAACCTGCGTTAAGACCAGGTGAAAAAACAATTTTATCTAAGCTACAATCGCAATATTTCCATAGGTACATACTTGCACGGACTTAAAGAACGTTCTACAGTTTTCCTTTGAAGTACGACAATAAATAGTTTTGAAAGAGATCATATATATTAGTTTAAAATAAGAATGCCTTTTGATCAGATCACTTTTGATCCTCCCGATTGCCGGTCCTCCATCCTTTGTCACGCCTACGTTATTCCGGGTCTGGTGGTCGCTGGCCACCGGGTATGTGGTGGCCTCGAGCTCCCCCCGGGAGTGGTGGCCGTCTGCATTGCGTGGGCTCTCCTCGCAGCTTCGCGCTGCGAGGGAAGGGCATGTCCATGGGCGGTTGCCCGGTCGGCGTCCATTTTGACCCACTTTACCCCTTCTCCTTCATCCCATGGCTGCGCAATGGTCCAAGTAGACCGAAGCGGCCTTATCCTACCCAAACAAAAAAAGGCACCTGGCATCAGACGATCACACGCCACCACACAACCAACAACTCAAATATGAAGGTAAGGCACAGCTGAGTGGTGCAATTCATATTTGCCAGTGCAAGGCGATACTCCAGATAATATGCCAGTTAACTCAACCTGCGTTAAGACCAGGTGAAATTTTTTTTATCTAAGCTACAATCGCAATATTTCCATAGGTACATACTTGCACGGACTTAAAGAACGTTCTACAGTTTTCCTTTGAAGTACGACAATAAATAGTTTTGAAAGAGATCATACATATTAGTTTAAAATTAGAATTTCTTGGACCAAGTACTGCAATAACTATTGAGCAACTTTTCCGCCAACTGTGCCTGGAAAGCTACGTTTAACACTTCGATCATCAACTTGACAAATTCTTTTAACTTTTCAGTTCTTCGTCATTGCCGCTCTGCTAGCCGTTGTCGCCGCCGACAGCGCGTCATACACCACTCCGGCCCCAGCCCACAAGCCCACCTACAGGCCTGCCTACCCCCAGCCGGCCTACAAGGCCCAGGCTCACCAGCAGAGCTATGACGAGCCGGCCAAGTACGACTTCAACTACGACGTCCACGGATACGGAGACTACGAGCCTCAGTTCAACGCCCAGGAGGCGCGTGACGGCTACGCCACCCAGGGATCTTACTCTGTTGTGCTGCCCGACGGCCGTACCCAGACGGTCACCTACCGTGTGGACGACGCCTACTCTGGCGTGATTGCCGACGTCACCTACGTGGGTGAGGCCAAGTACGATGAGTACAAGCCTAGCTACAAGCCGACCCCGGCCTACAAATCTGCTCCGGCTTACAAGCCCACCCCGGCCTACAAGCCCGCCCGGGCCTACGCCCCCACCCCCGCCTACAACTAGATATGCATCTGTCATCGAGTCATATTTCTACGCCGCTCGCAGAAAAATGGACTCATTGTGATATATTTATCGGTCGTATTTATTGTGACGTTTGTCATCCATCAATACAAAACAAAGCAATGTCATGATAGATGGTTTTGTTTACAGGAAAAGACATCGGGAGCATACACGATAGAAACCATATTTGGTTTCGCACACATGGTTGTCAGTAACAAACCCTGACCAGATCCCCAAAAGCTTTCAAACTAAGCTAGGCAACACCGTTTAGATTAGGAAAAGAGATAATCAATGAAGTACTGTTCGTTTATTGGACATAAACGGCGTGAAGACTGTTTGGCGTGAGGAAGGATGGAAAAGCGAAGCAATAACCAGTGCGCACAATAGATAAAAACAAAATGTTATTAGGGCTGAAACAGAACGAAAAATGTCACAGAAACCACAGCAAACGAAGACAAATAATGTGCTTTCGGCAGTCGTAAATGCTGATGAAAGTAATGCCGATACATTTTGCCAGATAGGTTTCTGTTTTTAGGGAAAGAGAGGACCGAGAGCAATTTCTATGCTGCTTTTCCATTATTTCGACCACTTTGTTAAAGTTCATCGCTGAAAATCGGAAACTTAATACTGAACCATTTATATTGCCTTCAAGTTCGTGCTGATTTATGCTAGCCAGACACTATAAGGAACGAAACAGGGCACTCTTATTCATCTCTTGCCATCTGCTTACCTACTCTTCTGCGATCACGCCCGCAACTGGCTTTAAAGGCTCCATGCCCGATGAAGGGCAGATAAGTTCAGAGAATGATGCCAAACAATAGTTTGACAAAATTATGTAAATCAGTAGCTCAGAACAAAAGGCTGTGTAGTAATAATGACTAACCGGAGCCCAAAAGCCCACGTTCAGGATGTAGATTTTAGCATGATGTTCTTGTTTTAGTAGTAAATACGCAGCAAATGTATTGGTTTATTTTAGTTTATATTTTGTGGTTTCATGTCCTTTCATTGCCATGCCTTTGCACTATTTCTGGTCTTACAGCATCTTCAATTCCCTTTTCAAATTCGATTTGATTCTACTTCTCGACAATTTCTCCCCTAATTCCAACTTATAATTTGGACCAGACAGCAATATTCTAGAAATGATATTCATTTCGTAATGCTATTTTCAAACGCAGAAAATATTATATTAAATCGTTGTGAACATCAATACACCAATCATTCAACTCTACCAAAAAACAAGCTTTTATAGCAAAAAAATATATATATATATATCAAAGCTTCGCAAAACGCGTTTTGGTCTGTTTCTAGTCTTAGTGAATTATATAAAACAAACCAGAATAATGGTTGGCCTTAGAAACTAAAAATGACATATCCTCTATTAAATGTAAAAATCACACCATAATGGAAATTCAGGAACACGGACACACAAATATCGTCATCGTAGTTACCCAAAGTCGTGAAAAAGTCATAGGAAAAAAAGGTATAGCAAAGAAAAAGTC
Source organism: Chirona hameri (assembly GCA_036785665.1). NCBI lineage: Eukaryota > Metazoa > Arthropoda > Thecostraca > Balanomorpha > Balanidae > Chirona > Chirona hameri. The sequence continues at coordinate 52,815 of JAXIVJ010006278.1, forward strand.
TAGAAAAGAAAAACTCTAGAAAAGAAAAAACTAGAAAAGAAATTGATATTGTAATTAAAGGTCATGTCACAAAAGGTCAGTATTAGGAAGATGTTTACGAAAGTCATGCGACACATGTTGTATGGGTTATTCTACGCGTATAATTCGATAGCAGCAGCCATTTTTGCACCGTGACCCCATGGAAAGGCCCTTAGGTGAAATTCTGGTCACGGTCAGGTCGCATAAGGTCAATATTTGCAATTGTGTAATCTAAATAACAAATGCATGTTTTTAGATCAGTTTGATCTCCGAAATACAGTGGTGGCAATTATTTGTCTGTATCTGGTCAGACAAGTTATCAAAAGCAATTTAAACAATGACGTCATGAGTTACTCATACTTAGGGAGCCATAACTCAGTCAAAAATAAAGATATTGCTTTGAAATTTGGTGCGGGAATCGTTCACCCTTTTTACTATATGTTCCGGTTGATTTATTATCTTCGAAAACTTTTATTTTGAGGATTTTTTCCTGGAAAAATCAGTTTTTTGTATTATGTGGGGCCAAAAGCCCCACATTTCGCAGATTCGAGATGAATATTTTGAGGGAAATTTCATCTCCTTTCTTTTGACGTTTTATATTTGCAATTTGCTTTTAAAACTCGATTGACTACGATTTTGCAAAAATTGATAATTTGTCCACCAAAAAATGGCATGACATGACGTTACTAAAACGTCATTACCTTCCAAACTACCACACCAATTGCAATGCAATTTTAAGAGAAGACGTAAAATGCATGCAGCATCAGGTTTTCAAAGTGACACGCCGATATCTATGATAGTTTTCAAGTGATTCAAAAATACGTCTCTTTTTTTTTTGGGGGGGGGGTCATGGTTTCAGGACTTTTAGGGGCATAGCCTCTTGCCCTCTCCCCTGGATTTGCCTATGATGACGAAGATAAGCCATGTCCGGGTGCGTAAATTGGCTGGCCAAGCCCGTGCGATATGAGTTGAACGAACTGTATGCAACCAAGCTGATGCCCACTCCAATAATATAAAGTATTTTCAACAGAAACAACAGTAATGTGTTCCACCTAGTTACACTCCACATCTCATCATGTCACCCTCATGCTTCCTTTGTTCGGCCGGCCGGTGGGCCCCGGCCCTCCCCTGCTGACGCTGACGCCCATGGCAGGGTCACCATCACTAGCGGTCACCAGAGCTGGACAGTATAAAACACCACTCCAGCCGGCACCTGGCATCAGACGATCACACGCCACCACACAACCAACAACTCAAATATGATGGTAAGGCACAGCAGAGTGGTGAAATTCATATTTGCCAGTGCTAGGCGATACTCGAGATAATATGCCAGTTAACTCAACCTGCGTTAAGACCAGGTGAAAACACAATTTTATATAAGCTACAATCGCAATATTTCCATAGGTCAATACACACATGCACTTGCACGGACTTTAAGAACGTTCTACAGTTTTCCTTTGAAGTACGACAATAAATAGTTTTGAAAGAGATCATACATATTAGTTTAAAATAAGAATTGCTTGGACCAAGTATTGCAATAACTATTGAGCAACTTTTCCGCCAACTGTGCCTGGAAAGCTACGTTTAACACTTATATCATCAACTTGACAAATTCTTTTAACTTTTCAGTTCTTCGTCATTGCCGCTCTGCTAGCCGTTGTCGCCGCCGACAGCGCGTCATACACCACTCCGGCCCCAGCCTACAAGCCCACCTACAGGGCTGCCTACCCCCAGCCGGCCTACAAGGCCCAGGCTCACCAGCAGAGCTATGACGAGCCGGCCAAGTACGACTTCAACTACGACGTCCACGGATACGGAGACAACGAGCCTCAGTTCAACGCCCAGGAGGCGCGTGACGGCTACGCCACCCAGGGATCTTACTCCGTTGTGCTGCCCGACGGCCGTACCCAGACGGTCACCTACCGTGTGGACGACGCCTACTCTGGCGTGATTGCCGACGTCACCTACGTGGGTGAGGCCAAGTACGATGAGTACAAGCCCAGCTACAAGCCGACCCCGGCCTACAAATCTGCTCCGGCTTACAAGCCCACCCCGGCCTACAAGCCCGCCCGGGCCTACGCCCCCACCCCCGCCTACAACTAGATATGCATCGAGTCATATTTCTACGCCGCTCGCAGAAAAATGGACTCATTGTGATATATTTATCGGTCGTATTTATTGTGACGTTTGTCATCCATCAATACAAAACAAAGCAATGTCATGGTAGATGGTTTTGTTTACAGGGAAAGACATCGGGAGCATACACGATAGAAACCATATTTGGTTTCGCACACATGGTTGTCAGTAACAAACCCTGACCAGATCCCCAAAAGCTTTCAAACTAAGCTAGGCAACACCGTTTAGATTAGGAAAAGAGATAATCAATGAAATACTGTTCGTTTATTGGGCATAAACGGCGTGAAGACTGTTTGGCGTGAGGAAGGATGGAAAAGCGAAGCAATAACCAGTGCGCACAATAGATAAAAACAAAATGTTATTAGGGCTGAAACAGAACGAAAAATGTCACAGAAACCACAGCAAACGAAGACAAATAATGTGCTTTCGGCAGTCGTAAATGCTGATGAAAGTAATGCCGATACATTTTGCCAGATAGGTTTCTGTTTTTAGGGAAAGAGAGGACCGAGAGCAATTTCTATGCTGCTTTTCCATTATTTCGACCACTTTGTTAAAGTTCATCGCTGAAAATCGGAAACTTAATACTGAACCATTTATATTGCCTTCAAGTTCGTGCTGATTTATGCTAGCCAGACACTATAAGGAACGAAACAGGGCACTCTTATTCATCTCTTGCCATCTGCTTACCTACTCTTCTGCGATCACACCCGCAACTGACGCTGATAGTCTATTGTTTACCACGACGCCTACATCTCTTTCCTTTTCAATCTGCTCCATTTTCTGTCCACCCATTTCATACCTATGTTTACTGCTAACCCGTCCAGCGTGCATAATCTTACCTTTACTCAAATTTAATTGCATCTGCCATGCTTCAGACCGCTCAACTAGCTTGTCCAGATCTGATTGCAAAAACATCCTGATCATGTTTTCCTCTAATAATCCTGACAACTTTTAGATCGTCTGCAAATTTCAAGACTTCGCTGTCTATACTGTTCTCAATTGCATTCACAAATATTATAAAAAGCAATAGGCCCAGGACTGAGTCCTGTGGAACCCCACTAAGAACCTCCTTCCATTGTGATTTGCACCCATTCAATATAACCCTTTGCTGGCGTCTTGAAAGCCACGTTTCTATCCAATCCAGAATCTTGCCCCTGATCCCATTAATTTTAAGTTGCAACCCCAGTCTTGTATGGGGAACTTTGTCAAATGCTTTACTGAAATCAAGAAAAGCTTCACCTAGGTGTTTACCCTGATCAAAGCTATCTGTTGCAACATCCAAAACTCCAGAAGATTAGTTAAACAAGAACGGCCCTTCCTAAAGCCATGCTGTGTATCCTTGCTGAGTTTATTTTCCTCCAAGAATTCAACAATCTTATCTTTGATGATTGATTCAAGCACCTTGCAGACTAATGAGGTCAGACTAACCGGTCTATAGTTTTCCTCTTTACTTCTATATCCCTTTTTATGAATAGGAACAACATTTATTATTTTCCAATCAAGTGGAATTTTAGTATTTGCGAGTGATTTATAAAATATTATGGCTAATGGAACTGACAACTCCCTTTCAGATTCTCTTAAAAGTCTAGCATGGATTTCATCAGGTCCTTCTGCCTTGTTTTTTCATTTCGGCTTCCCACGTGAGAGCCCGACGTCTTAAAGGGATTATACGGGTTTCTGTCCTGAAAGGAAGCTGTATTACGTACATGTAATACAGCTACGACATAAATCAAAGAGATGACTGGCTCTACCGGGGTTCGAAACCTGGGCGCCCCACGTGAGAGCCAGACGTCTTAAAGGGATTATACGGGTTTCCGTCCTGAAAGGAAATGCACTCTTTTGCAGTTGTATGAACTTTAAACACGCTTAAGACATATAACAGGGACCTCAATGCTTACTTAGTCCATTATTTCAGCAATTATCATCGTCAAAACTTCCGCGTTTTTCGAGATTTGTACTTGGTCGGCATTACTGTCCACCACTTGTATCTTAGAATACATTTTAGAGTTTTGAATTATCTGCAAGTCCTACACTGGATCACAAAATGATTTTGCAATTCAAAACTTACGGGACTCCATTACTGCACACTGTTCGTTCAGGTTTCGTGTTTTTTTTTGTGGTTTCTTATCTCTGGCCGGAAGCGTTGAGAATTTGGTGGTGGCGTATTAATTTTTGCATGAACGTTCATGAAAATATCAAATTTTATGGGAAAAACTAGATAACTGCTGCTGTCATTGGAACAAAACACGTATATTTTTCTCTCTCAAATATTGTTTATTTTACCGGAAATAAGCCATAAGTGAGGTGTTTTTTATTAGCATAAAATATATGACTGGCTCTGCCTCCGCCGGTCCTGCAGAAATAAAGCGGCGGCATCACCGCGCACTTTGAAATGTCCTTACGTGCAGAAGAAGTAATTTCCAGAAAAATGTGGCTACCGTGGGACTTCTACCACGTTTTACTAAGTAACTCAATTATTCTGGGAAACCCCGTTAATCCCTTTAACCACTCGGCTATTACGCCCCTTAGCGTTCGTACGATAATTTAAAAACCTTAGTCACTAAATTATCCAAATTCGACGGACTTGGAACACATACAAGGAGCTACACTACAATCACGAATATGAGCCTCTCCGCGATCTGGATGTCACCTACTGCCACGTCGTCACCAAGAGTCGTAAGTGATTCAGATGCTCGGAGGTGAAAACGATGATCAGGTCGACGAAGCGGTGAGACACTATTTGGGCCCGCAGAGAGGTGGAGACCGACACGTGGAGGTCGCCAGTGGGACTACGGAACATAGTGTCGCTGCTACTACCTGATGTAGTGGCCATCTCCACTGGCGTCGAGGTGGCGCGGTTGTCCACTGCCGCTGCCGTCGATGTCGATGCTGCTGATGGCGAAGTCGACGCCGGCGCTGTTGCCGACACCGGCGCGTCATGGCGGGCGGCAGGCGCCGCCGAGGCCATGGCGGACTGGACCATCTCGCCGACGATGCTGCGCAGCTGCTCGTTGGTGATGGCGATGGTCTCGCCGCTGCCGGAGTCGCCACGGCCGCCAGGCTCGGCCGCCGCGGCTGGTGTCGTCGTACCGCGGCCGCGACCACGGCCGGCGGTCGGCCGTGTCGCCGCGGCCGGTCCCGCTTGCGTCCCCGGGCGCGCGGCGGCGGTGACGGCAGCGCGGTGTGAGCGGGCGCGCGCACGCCCAGCCGTAGGAGCAGCCTTCGGCATGCCTCCGCCGAGAACACAACAAAAACACGTGTGGTTACACCTAACCATGTATTATCAATATCAGGGCAGATACTGTCAATACATACCTGGTATACAGGGAAACCCCCGGCCCTGCTTACAGAGACCGTGCACATTCGGTCACCAACGCCAACACACGCTTCCAACCCGCCTCCGAGGGATGAACGCCATCCCGACCCATAAACCCAGCGGGAGGGTTAAATTTCGGGCACAAAATGGGCGGCCGGCGGAACTTGCTTTTGAGGATGCGGTTTGCCAGCCGCCGTCGCAGCCGATATTGGTCGAGCGAGGCGTCGGCCGGCCGAAAACGCAGCCGGGGCGGGATCGGGCACAGCAGCACGCGTTCGGCACCTGCGGCCTCGATGCCCAGCGCTAGCTCATGAAATTGGCCGATGAGACGGCGCAGTTGAAACGCGGACTGAGCCAGGTCGTTACCGCCAACGACGAGCAGCACCCGCCGCGGCTTTAAAAGCAGCACTTGGCGAATAGCCCAACGGCGAAATTCGTCATCGGCCAGGCAGGCACCGCGCCAACCGACTGCACAAACGCGGCCATCGGGCTCGCAAAGAGACCGGAAGTGGAAGGCGTAGCTGTCGCCCAGTACTAGTAGCATTCTCCTGGAACCAGAGGCCCAATTAGATGGAGAGCGGGGAGCAACCGGCGATAGCTGGTGTCTGGTGTTTGTACGGGACACAAATTTAGTATCCTCTGCCCCAGCTCAGCTAAGCCCACCGCAGAGCGGAAAGCATACGAAGCAGGCTGCGGGGCAGCGGCGGGGACTGCGCAGACGAAGCTCGGTGTCCATCTCACGACAGAGATTACCGGGGCGCTCAGACGCTGACCCACCCCGACAAGGCTCAATCGCACACGCTAATGGACTTACGGGTCCGGCGGGGATTGACATACGACACGACGCGTTGCCCAGCTCAAAACAGAGCCCAGACGGCGGCCCAAATCCAACAAAGCTCGCCCACCTCCAGTGGACCCGCCAGAGAGGGTAGAGCATACGCTGCAGGACCCACGGGGCAGCGGTTAATAGAACCGCATTCAAAATTCTACAAAGCCCGTCCACCTCCAGTGGACCCCGCCAGAGCGGGTAAAGCTCACGTTGTAGAAGTACCGGGGCAGCGGTTACTACAACCGCATTCAAATCCTACAAAGCTCGACCACCGCCAGTGGACCCCGCCAGAGCGGGTAAAGCATATGCTGTAGAAATCCCGGGGCAGCGGTTATCTCCGCTGTCGGACCGCATAAACGCAAGGATTTTTTTTCTCCCGGACCGGCCTATAGCCATATTCCGGGTGGGGAGTGACATCTGGCAATTTGCCAGGAAAAGAGCTACGTTATCCGGTTTATGTGACCCGGAGCAAACTAGGGACTAGGGCAGCTATTTTACGTTACTAATTACGTTAACCGGTTTATTTGTACCCGGAAAAATTATTTGTTCAAAGTAAATATAATATCTAACATTACGTTAAGTATTTCGTTCAAGGTCAAAAATAAGTAAAACACGAGACACACATACATACATATTTGTATTACATACACACCCAGCTGGTGACAGGTCCTAGGTCGGTCTGGTCTGGTTGTGTGAGTGCTCGGAGTGTGCTCAACATAACTCGCCGCGGCCGGTCCCGCGGGGGTGCAATTCCCTGCCCAAAAGAAGATACACTCCCGGGAACCGTGTGCAGCGAGCTATGTCGTGGTGCCTGAGCACACTCCAGATCAGATCTGGTGTGACAAATATGATCCAGTGTGGTAGTGTGGGTGCTCCGAGTATGCTACAACTGCCGCGACACGGTCCTCAAGCGTGCGCGGAGTCATGTTGTACGAGCTGGCCTCTATCTCAGGTATTGAACACCTCGGGTGTGTGTGTGTGATAGCGTCTGTTGGTCAGTGCGATGCCGTGAGCGAGAGCCTAATCGCACTACCGGCCCCTGCACTGACCAGGGACCAAGCAATGAAGGTGTGGGGGTGTCATAGCAAGCGTTAGGTGATGCCTGCGACCACCTGCCTGGACCTGGATATAGAATAATACAGAGTATTATTGTGCAGTTTGGAAGAGTGTCAGTGTTGATGGAGCCGTGGCGGTGCCGTCATTGCCACAACGGGAGACTGTTGCCAGTCTCCCTGGCTCCGGCGCCTCGGCGAGACCTGGTTGTGGGGTGTATTTAGCTGGGCGAAAAGTCCTGAATAATACAAAACCCAGCGTCTAGGCAAAGGGGAAAAAACCTGCGCGGTGGGCCAAAAATGCGCAAGGCCAAAAACCCCTGTTATATTTGATTAGCTAATCGTGTTTGGTAGAGATAATCTAAGAGGAGACCTATCAATTCAGGATAACTATCACCTAACAGTGTTTGAAGATTTAATGTGATGCCATTTTGTTGTGTGTAATTAATAATGTTCTGTCGTTTATCGTTGTGTACTGGGCAAGTAATAAGTAAGTGCTTGATTGTGTAGCGCGGATAACCTGGGCAATGTTGGCAATTTGGTGGCGGGAGATTCTCCATAATGTAATAATGAGTAATTTTTGTATGACCGAGACGGAGGCGCGCCAAAATTACCTCCTTCTCTCTACAATTCTGATGACTAGATATAAAATGTTGGACTTTTGGCTTGATTGGGTAAAGATGAAAATGCGGAGCGGCGTCCCACTCGCTCTGGCGCAGTATGCTAAGTTGAGAATTAATATAATTTAACACGTCTGATACTGGGCTTGGAAGTTGGTTTACTGAAGGTAATTCTAGGCTCAATTTCGCAAGTCTGTCGGCTTCCTCGTTTCCCGGGATACCGGTGTGTCCTGGGATCCAGAGGAATTTAATACTATTGTTTTTACTGTTTAAATACTTGATTAGTTGTCTGATTTTAAATACTATCGGGTTTCTACATTCACTAATCGAGGAAATAGCCGTGAGCGAGGCGGACGAGTCTGTGCAAATGACTACTTCCTTAAGTTTTTCTTTTCTGACGTATATTAATGCTAATAAAATGGCTGACAATTCCGCTGTGTATACGCTATTTATGTCGGGAAGTCTAAAGTTATTGCTAACTGTGTTTGTGTAGAATGCACCACCGGTTCGGCCTTCGCCCCGTGAACCGTCTGTGTATATGTATGTGTATGTGTTGTGTTGTGCTTTGTGTTCGTGGAAGAGTGAGAGTGTTTCTGACGCGGTGACTGTGTTTTTGTTGTGTGTGAAGAGGCGGTGTGTGTCTGGTGTTGTGTCGAGCCAGTGAGGTGTGAGTGGTGGCGTTGGCATTGTGGTGATGTGAGCGATGTTGAATAGTGTGAGTGTTTGTCTGATTCTGTGACTGATAAGCGGGTGTCGTTTTTGTAGTAGTGTTTGTCGTCTAGTGGGTGCGGGGTGATTTAAAATGTGGAATGTTGGGCGTGTGGGGTGTGAACTTGCTCTGGCGTAGAATCTAAGTAGTGTGTATTTGCGTCGGCGGCAGAGTGTGGGAATGTTAGTGTCGATGTGTAAGTTTGTGGTGTTGGTGGTGCGGCAGGCTCCAGTCACGATGCGCAAGGCAGCGTTTTGGACAGTTTGCAATTTTTTAATTTGTTTGGAACATATGTCATCAAATAAGAATGCGTTATAATCCAGTACTGGGCGTATCAGGGAAGTATATAGTTGGAGGAGAGTGGCCCGATCTGCGCCCCACTCTCGACCAGCCAATGACTTCATAATATTAATTCGTCGCGTACATCTCTGCACTAAATCATTGAAGTGTGGGATGAACGAGAGACGTGTGTCTAGCGTTATTCCCAGATACTTGAATGATTTGACGAAAGGGATAATTTGATTGTTATATTTTAATGGAATGTAGGGTTCCACATATGCAGGTTTCTTTGAAAAAATTAGAGATGCAGATTTACTTGGAGAAATTTCCAGACCCCATTGGTCGCACCATACCTTTATATCAATGAGTACTAGTTGTAACATTTTGCTGGCTTGATCGACACTCGGGTGCGAGAACCACACCGCCAGGTCATCAGCGTACATTGAAAATTTGAGACCTTTGTCGATCTTATTAATATTACTGAAGATGTCGTTAATCATAATTAAAAATAGGGTCGGGGAGAGGACCGATCCCTGTGGGACACCGTGGTCCTGATTTTGATTTGGAGAATATGTGTTGCCGCACCTTACATTAAAAGTTCTATTTTCTAAAAAGTTTTGGATAAATTTGGCGAGTCGACCTCGAATTCCGGCCTTATGGACCTTTACTAGAAGTGCGGTTTTGTTGACTCTGTCAAACGCAGCTCTCAAATCAAGAAAGAGGGCAACTGTGACCTCTCTCCCTCGAAAGCCGCGCTGGACAGAGTCGATAAGACCAACTAAATTGTCCGCAGTGGAGCGACCAGGTCGAAAACCACTTTGGTGTGGGGAAAGTAAATTATTTGATTCAATGTATGTCCTGATGCGTCCATTAACCATGCGTTCGAATAGTTTACATGCACAACTAGTTAGAGAAATAGGGCGATAGCTAGCGGGAGAAGATTTGGGTTTGCGAGGTTTAATTATAGGAATTAGCGTACTATTATGCCAAGATTCAGGGAAAGTGCCATCAAACCACATGGTGTTGAAGGCTGTTAGTAAGTTGGTGAGACCAGTCTCTGTCAAGTTTTTAAAGAAAGAGTAATCAATTTGATCTGGCCCTACAGAAGTTTTACCACATTTACCGATAGCATACGTTAACTCGGAGTTGGTAAAAAGAGAGTTGTAGATTTCTACGTTATTAGAGTCAAAGCTAATAGATTGAAATTGATCGTTAAGTTGGTTAGTAAAAGTTGGTGTACATTGTTGTGTTGATGATATGTTAGCGTAGTGTTGTGCAAATTGTGTCGCCACCTCTAGGGGAAGCGTGTAAGATGTGTTGTGTATTTGTAAGTGTGGGATTTTGTATGACGGTGGTCTTTTATTTGAAAACGATTTAATTAATGTCCAAATTTTTGAGAGGGAGGTAAATCGATTAAAGGTAGATGAGAATTCCTGCCAAGATTCTTTTTTTGCTTTGTCAATGATTGTTTTAGCCAAAGAGCGGGTTTTCCGTACTTCGTGTTCGTTTTCTGCGGTTATACAAGATTGAAATTTTCGAAATGCTCTTTTCCGGAGGGCAACAGCTCTTTGGCATTCTGTGTTCCACCACGGGGCAGTACGCTGCCTCGGGTGGTGTTGTGTGTGTGTGCGTGTGTGTGGAATGTGCTGGTGTGCTGATGCGAGAATAGTGTTTAAAAATGTGTTAATGTCGGTCTGGGAGTCTGCGGGGTGACTAGTGTCAATGTGTTTTTGAAAGGAGGACCAGTCGGCTTTGCGAAGGTTCCATCTAGGCAGAGAGTAAAAATTTGTCTGTCCTGAAGGGACTTGGAGTTCTAAGTGAATTGGGAAATGATCGCTAAAAAGAGGGTCAGATTGTGCGTTAAATGTAAAAAGAGTCGCGATGCGTGGTGTGGCGAAGGCGAGATCGATGGCGCTGTAAGTCACCTCGCCTCCTGAGTGGTGTACGTGTGTGGGTGATTGGTCGTTAAGGAAGACCAAATTATGCCGGTCCAGTAGGTCCAGCATAATTTGGCCTCGGAGAGAGTTCCGAAGGCAGCCCCACGCCCGACTATGCGCGTTGAAATCGCCCATAATCAGACATGGGGTGTTAATATTTGTAATAAGCTGGGAAAAAGAATCAATATCTATGTCCTCCGTAGGACGGAAATAAATTGAGATGAGAGTTATTTCTAGCTGAGCGATTTTAATATTAACGCCGACTGCGTCTAAGGTTGTTTGAAGGTCGATTTGATGATGCAAAAGTTGGTTTGAAATAAGCAAAGCCGAGCCGCCTCGGCGCGGTGACGCATTTACGTTGTTTGTATAAAGGCTATAACCGTAGATTTTAAGAGTATAATTGTTAAAGTCGGCGTCAATAAAATGGGTTTCCTGAACAGCGGCTACTAACGGATTATTATTTAAGACGTAATGTTTGAATTGCCCCCAGTGGGATATTAAAGATCTAACATTCCATTGGAGGACAAATTCTGACTGGTTATTATTCATTTTTAGTCGCTGCTGTCCGGGCCGCGCCCTGCGGTCGCTCGGGTGTGCCTATGTATGCGGGGCTTCGACTGTGACCGGGACCGGGGTGGCGGGGAGGGGGTCGGGCTCTCCTCTGTGGCCCGGGGGCGGGAGCGGGAGGAGGGGCGGGAGTGGGAGGAGGGGCGGGAGTGGGAGGAGGGGCGGGAGTGGGAGGAGGGGCGGGGTTGGGAGGAGGGGCGGGAGGGCGGGGAGTTGGAGCGGGAGCCATGTTGGGAGCGGGCGGCCTTCAGAGAGGCGGTCCGCATTAGGGTCTCGTCGTCTGACGAGGAGGGTGGGGAGGGTTCCTCCGTGGAACGGGACTCCCTGCGGAGGGAGGGTGACCCGAAGGAGGGAGAGGGAGCCGGGGTGGACTCGGCTGGGGTTGGGCGGGGCAGCACGTTTAGTGGCGGGTAACCCCTCTTCGGGGTTCTGGGCTGCGACTCCGTCTGCGAAGGGAGCAGAGGGCGAGCACCGGGGGTCTGGTTGGCTGGGGCTGCGGTGGGCAGCGGCGGCCACGCGGTGGGGGACAGGGCTGGGGACAGGGATGGCGGGTGACCGGCTCCGTTTTGGAACCGCTCTGCCTCCACAAACGCCACCTGGACCGGACAGCTCCGGAACCAGGCTGGGTGGGCGTCGCCGCAGCCAGCGCAGCACTTCTCTGCGGCGGTGCAGTCATCTGTGTTGTGCTGCATTGCACACTTGCCACAGGTGTCGCTGCGTGAGTGGCAGCTGGCCGTCGAGTGGTTAAACTGCCAGCACTTGCGGCACTGTCGGGGCGGGCGGATCTACCTAGTTACATTAACCTTAATGTAACCGCAGAAGACGCGGCTCGGTAGCTCAAGGCCTTTGAACCGCAGTCTTAGCAGGGGGTTGGGCTGCTCTTGTCTTTTCGACTTGAGCCGCACCACCTCCACCTCCACCACCCCCTGGGTCGCCAGCTCCCAGAGGATGTCCTCCTCTGAGACGGTTGCCACCTCGGGGCACCAGATGAGGCCCTCCACAGAGTTCAAGTGGAGGGAGACCTCAACCTTCACCGCTACACCGGCGAAGGATTTCAGACGAAGCAGCGCCTCGTTCTGCAGTCCGTTGAACGTCTGCAGGAGCAGAGCGCCAGAGCGGATAGACTTTGCCGTAGCAATGTCCCCACCACAGATCGCGTGAATCCCCCGCCTTATGGCGAAGGGGTTCATGGATCTAAACGGCACAGCGTCGAGCCTCTTCATCAAGAGGAACGCCGGGCCGCTGGGGGGATCATCGCTAGGCGGTAGCCTGGCCCCTGGACGAGGCGGGCCGGGCCCCTGAAGGGGGCGGGGAGGGGGACAATCCAGGGGGACACGCGGTCGCGCGCCGGAAGACCCCAGAGGGGGGTCGGGCGGGTCGGGGGGGGGCGGGGTTCCGGGGGGGTAGCCATCGTCGTGGCTCAGGGATAGGATAGGGGCTAACTGTTTACGTTAACTTGCCACACACGACAGAACGTGTTGGCAACTGCAAATTAACTTCCCAAGACTGGAGGGGACCTACGCCGTGGAGGAGGCCTATTGCCAATACAAAATTTGTAGCTAATGAATCTACCTACTTAAAAATATCTAAAGACTACCTATCTAAAGGGTCTAACAACCCTGCCACACGCACGTGGACAGGGTTCCGCACCCGGAAGCGGTGGAGGGCTGTCGAAGGCTGGCTGGAAGGCGTCCACAGGTCCGATGTCGATGAAAGGATGAAACGCAAGGACGACACGGCAGTGCGTGTGCGTAGGCCGCCGCCGGCATAGTGAAAGCGCACGCGCGCCGCCGCCAGGACTGCGGGATACGCAGCAGCACAGCTGACAGGCCGGTATTCAGGACAGACTGCGCTCCAGCCGCCCAGTGGCAACCCAACCCCCCAGCACATGGTACCGGGCGGACCAAGATGACGCCCCAACACATGCCAACGTCGAGGCAAAGCACAACATCATGCAAATACAGCACACCAGGCATCAGCACGCAGCGACACGAAACAGTGGTGACGTGACGCTGTCCAGCAGCCACGTTAGCAGGGAAACACTGGCGGACGTGGTCCACAATACCATAGCGACCATAGCCTACGGCCACGACCGTTCGTCCCCTGCCGGAGATACCCTAGTAACGTGTAAATCACACCAACCCATCCCTGCCGAGAGCGGCACTAGGGTGGGTATGTTACTCGTTACTTTCGGCGTACGTGCCACGCCCACCCACCTGGAATGGGCGGGATCCAACGGAATCTTCGACGAACACTGTTGTGTGCTGGCTTCCTGTGCAGCCAGATCAACACAATGGCGGCCGCTGCGCGTTGTCCGGAACGGCCGGTAGGTGGCAGCGGGCATCGCTATCTGCGCCTGCGCACCGCGGTAATATCTTCGCGCTCTATGCATAGCAAGTGCGTTGTCTGCTGCGCGCCAATGCATTATATATATGTGTGTGTGTTAGTTATGGGCAATATGCAGACTCGGTCAGTATGCATACTGCCCGGTCAGTATGCATACTGCCCAGGCAGTATGCATACTGCCCAACGAGCCGGTCAGTATGCATACTGACCGGACAGTATGCATACTGCCTGGGTGGTTGGGCAGTATGCATACTGACCGGGCGGTATGCATACTGACCGGGAAGTATGCATACTACCCAGTTTTCTTCTCACGGGCAATATGCAAACTCTGGCAATAAGCAAACCAACAGACCCTGGGAGTTCGTATACCTACTGTGCTACCTACATGTGACCAAATGCAACCAGAGTGCATCGCAGGGGGTGTTCTCCCACCGTGCGGCTTTGGCGTGGAGCGCACTCCCGCTGGTCAACATGAATATGATTCAAGTGCCTTTACGAGACAAACACGATGGCGTCAATCGCATTGCTTTATCTTGATTAGGTACAAAGTAAAAAAAGTAAAAAAAAAGTAAAAACACTTTTGCCAAGAACAACTTTTTGACATTTGATGACCTCTGGAGCCAAAACTGTTGACCTAATCTTAAATCTGAGGACATTTTACCAGATTGCATTTTGCAAGAGTTTTATATTGCTTTTACCTAGCCATCTTAGTTTCTGTGATAACTGGGAATTTCTGGAGCGAAGTCCTAAAACTTGAAAATCTGACCCTTGATGACCTCTGATGACTTCAATATTGACCTGAAGAAAAAAATACAGATATAGTTTCGAAAGAGCTTGTCTCGAACTATCTAACGTCGTTTTCCGCTTGTCGCTACGTTGTGTGGTTTTCGAGATCATAGGGGGGGGGGGGGGGGGAATCCTCCCCCCTCCCTCCAGGGCGTGTAATTATCAGAGGCCCTCCAGGGCGCGTGTTAAGCAATGACTTCATCATTTGGTTATGACCACCGGGCAGAGGTGGTGCTCGAAGACCGCCGGGGCATCCTTATCCCACCCGGTACATATGTACTGTCAGCAGGGACGGACACGCAGCGGTAGTCGCCGTAGTCCGTACCACCGCCCGGTGGTCGGAGACTCAACCAATGCATTTATATAAGTAATTACTAACCACTACAGTATAATTGATCATGGAAGTTAACCCTCGCCTGGGTAGGGGGGGGGGTGGATGCCAACCCCCTCCCCTCGGTTTTTAAGAAATAACTTTCGAACCGATTCCGATGAACTTTCAGTACCCTGTTTTTTGAACAATTTGACATCTC
>JAXIVJ010006279.1:5000-67938 GCA_036785665.1 Chirona hameri
TGTGTGTGTGTGTGTGTGTGTGTGTGTGTGTGTGTGTGTGTGTGTGTGTGTGTGTGTGTGTGTGTGTGTGTGTGTGTGTGTGTGTGTGTGTGTGTGTGTGTGTGTGTGTGTGTGTGTGTGTGTGTGTGTGTGTGTGTGTGTGTGTGTGTGTGTGTGTGTGTGTGTGTGTGTGTGTGTGTGTGTGTGTGTGTGTGTGTGTGTGTGTGTGTTGTGTGTGTGTGTGTGTGTGTGTGTGTGTGTGTGTGTGTGTGTGTGTGTGTGTGTGGTGTGTGTGTGTGTGTGTGTGTGTGTGTGTGTGTGTGTGTGTGTGTGTGTGTGTGTGTGTGTGTGTGTGTGTGTGTGTGTGTGTGTGTGTGTGTGTGTGTGTGTGTGTGTGTGTGTGTGTGTGTGTGTGTGTGTGTGTGTGTGTGTGTGTGTGTGGTGTGTGTGTGTGTGTGTGTGTGTGTGTGTGTGTGTGTGTGTGTGTGTGTGTGTGTGTGTGTGTGTGTGTGTGTGTGTGTGTGTGTGTGTGTGTGTGTGTGTGTGTGTGTGTGTGTGTGTGTGTGTGTGTGTGTGTGTGTGTGTGTGTGTGTGTGTGTGTGTGTGTGTGTGTGTGTGTGTGTGTGTGTGTGTGTGTGTGTGTGTGTGTGTGTGTGTGTGTGTGTGTGTGTGTGTGTGTGTGTGTGTGTGTGTGTGTGTGTGTGTGTGTGTGTGTGTGTGTGTGTGTGTGTGTGTGTGTGTGTGTGTGTGTGTGTGTGTGTGTGTGTGTGTGTGTGTGTGTGTGTGTGTGTGTGTGTGTGTGTGTGTGTGTGTGTGTGTGTGTGTGTGTGTGTGTGTGTGTGTGTGTGTGTGTGTGTGTGTGTGTGTGTGTGTGTGTGTGTGTGTGTGTGTGTGTGTGTGTGTGTGTGTGTGTGTGTGTGTGTGTGTGTGTGTGTGTGTGTGTGTGTGTGTGTGTGTGTGTGTGTGTGTGTGTGTGTGTGTGTGTGTGTGTGTGTGTGTGTGTGTGTGTGTGTGTGTGTGTGTGTGTGTGTGTGTGTGTGTGTGTGTGTGTGTGTGTGTGTGTGTGTGTGTGTGTGTGTGTGTGTGTGTGTGTGTGTGTGTGTGTGTGTGTGTGTGTGTGTGTGTGTGTGTGTGTGTGTGTGTGTGTGTGTGTGTGTGTGTGTGTGTGTGTGTGTGTGTGTGTGTGTGTGTGTGTGTGTGTGTGTGTGTGTGTGTGTGTGTGTGTGTGTGTGTGTGTGTGTGTGTGTGTGTGTGTGTGTGTGTGTGTGTGTGTGTGTGTGTGTGTGTGTGTGTGTGTGTGTGTGTGTGTGTGTGTGTGTGTGTGTGTGTGTGTGTGTGTGTGTGTGTGTGTGTGTGTGTGTGTGTGTGTGTGTGTGTGTGTGTGTGTGTGTGTGTGTGTGTGTGTGTGTGTGTGTGTGTGTGTGTGTGTGTGTGTGTGTGTGTGTGTGTGTGTGTGTGTGTGTGTGTGTGTGTGTGTGTGTGTGTGTGTGTGTGTGTGTGTGTGTGTGTGTGTGTGTGTGTGTGTGTGTGTGTGGTGTGTGTGTGTGTGTGTGTGTGTGTGTGTGTGTGTGTGTGTGTGTGTGTGTGTGTGTGTGTGTGTGTGTGTGTGTGTGTGTGTGTGTGTGTGTGTGTGTGTGTGTGTGTGTGTGTGTGTGTGTGTGTGTGTGTGTGTGTGTGTGTGTGTGTGTGTGTGTGTGTGTGTGTGTGTGTGTGTGTGTGTGTGTGTGTGTGTGTGTGTGTGTGTGTGTGTGTGTGTGTGTGTGTGTGTGTGTGTGTGTGTGTGTGTGTGTGTGTGTGTGTGTGTGTGTGTGTGTGTGTGTGTGTGTGTGTGTGTGTGTGTGTGTGTGTGTGTGTGTGTGTGTGTGTGTGTGTGTGTGTGTGTGTGTGTGTGTGTGTGTGTGTGTGTGTGTGTGTGTGTGTGTGTGTGTGTGTGTGTGTGTGTGTGTGTGTGTGTGTGTGTGTGTGTGTGTGTGTGTGTGTGTGTGTGTGTGTGTGTGTGTGTGTGTGTGTGTGTGTGTGTGTGTGTGTGTGTGTGTGTGTGTGTGTGTGTGTGTGTGTGTGTGTGTGTGTGTGTGTGTGTGTGTGTGTGTGTGTGTGTGTGTGTGTGTGTGTGTGTGTGTGTGTGTGTGTGTGTGTGTGTGTGTGTGTGTGTGTGTGTGTGTGTGTGTGTGTGTGTGTGTGTGTGTGTGTGTGTGTGTGTGTGTGTGTGTGTGTGTGTGTGTGTGTGTGTGTGTGTGTGTGTGTGTGTGTGTGTGTGTGTGTGTGTGTGTGTGTGTGTGTGTGTGTGTGTGTGTGTGTGTGTGTGTGTGTGTGTGTGTGTGTGTGTGTGTGTGTGTGTGTGTGTGTGTGTGTGTGTGTGTGTGTGTGTGTGTGTGTGTGTGTGTGTGTGTGTGTGTGTGTGTGTGTGTGTGTGTGTGTGTGTGTGTGTGTGTGTGTGTGTGTGTGTGTGTGTGTGTGTGTGTGTGTGTGTGTGTGTGTGTGTGTGTGTGTGTGTGTGTGTGTGTGTGTGTGTGTGTGTGTGTGTGTGTGTGTGTGTGTGTGTGTGTGTGTGTGTGTGTGTGTGTGTGTGTGTGTGTGTGTGTGTGTGTGTGTGTGTGTGTGTGTGTGTGTGTGTGTGTGTGTGTGTGTGTGTGTGTGTGTGTGTGTGTGTGTGTGTGTGTGTGTGTGTGTGTGTGTGTGTGTGTGTGTGTGTGTGTGTGTGTGTGTGTGTGTGTGTGTGTGTGTGTGTGTGTGTGTGTGTGTGTGTGTGTGTGTGTGTGTGTGTGTGTGTGTGTGTGTGTGTGTGTGTGTGTGTGTGTGTGTGTGTGTGTGTGTGTGTGTGTGTGTGTGTGTGTGTGTGTGTGTGTGTGTGTGTGTGTGTGTGTGTGTGTGTGTGTGTGTGTGTGTGTGTGTGTGTGTGTGTGTGTGTGTGTGTGTGTGTGTGTGTGTGTGTGTGTGTGTGTGTGTGTGTGTGTGTGTGTGTGTGTGTGTGTGTGTGTGTGTGTGTGTGTGTGTGTGTGTGTGTGTGTGTGTGTGTGTGTGTGTGTGTGTGTGTGTGTGTGTGTGTGTGTGTGTGTGTGTGTGTGTGTGTGTGTGTGTGTGTGTGTGTGTGTGTGTGTGTGTGTGTGTGTGTGTGTGTGTGTGTGTGTGTGTGTGTGTGTGTGTGTGTGTGTGTGTGTGTGTGTGTGTGTGTGTGTGTGTGTGTGTGTGTGTGTGTGTGTGTGTGTGTGTGTGTGTGTGTGTGTGTGTGTGTGTGTGTGTGTGTGTGTGTGTGTGTGTGTGTGTGTGTGTGTGTGTGTGTGTGTGTGTGTGTGTGTGTGTGTGTGTGTGTGTGTGTGTGTGTGTGTGTGTGTGTGTGTGTGTGTGTGTGTGTGTGTGTGTGTGTGTGTGTGTGTGTGTGTGTGTGTGTGTGTGTGTGTGTGTGTGTGTGTGTGTGTGTGTGTGTGTGTGTGTGTGTGTGTGTGTGTGTGTGTGTGTGTGTGTGTGTGTGTGTGTGTGTGTGTGTGTGTGTGTGTGTGTGTGTGTGTGTGTGTGTGTGTGTGTGTGTGTGTGTGTGTGTGTGTGTGTGTGTGTGTGTGTGTGTGTGTGTGTGTGTGTGTGTGTGTGTGTGTGTGTGTGTGTGTGTGTGTGTGTGTGTGTGTGTGTGTGTGTGTGTGTGTGTGTGTGTGTGTGTGTGTGTGTGTGTGTGTGTGTGTGTGTGTGTGTGTGTGTGTGTGTGTGTGTGTGTGTGTGTGTGTGTGTGTGTGTGTGTGTGTGTGTGTGTGTGTGTGTGTGTGTGTGTGTGTGTGTGTGTGTGTGTGTGTGTGTGTGTGTGTGTGTGTGTGTGTGTGTGTGTGTGTGTGTGTGTGTGTGTGTGTGTGTGTGTGTGTGTGTGTGTGTGTGTGTGTGTGTGTGTGTGTGTGTGTGTGTGTGTGTGTGTGTGTGTGTGTGTGTGTGTGTGTGTGTGTGTGTGTGTGTGTGTGTGTGTGTGTGTGTGTGTGTGTGTGTGTGTGTGTGTGTGTGTGTGTGTGTGTGTGTGTGTGTGTGTGTGTGTGTGTGTGTGTGTGTGTGTGTGTGTGTGTGTGTGTGTGTGTGTGTGTGTGTGTGTGTGTGTGTGTGTGTGTGTGTGTGTGTGTGTGTGTGTGTGTGTGTGTGTGTGTGTGTGTGTGTGTGTGTGTGTGTGTGTGTGTGTGTGTGTGTGTGTGTGTGTGTGTGTGTGTGTGTGTGTGTGTGTGTGTGTGTGTGTGTGTGTGTGTGTGTGTGTGTGTGTGTGTGTGTGTGTGTGTGTGTGTGTGTGTGTGTGTGTGTGTGTGTGTGTGTGTGTGTGTGTGTGTGTGTGTGTGTGTGTGTGTGTGTGTGTGTGTGTGTGTGTGTGTGTGTGTGTGTGTGTGTGTGTGTGTGTGTGTGTGTGTGTGTGTGTGTGTGTGTGTGTGTGTGTGTGTGTGTGTGTGTGTGTGTGTGTGTGTGTGTGTGTGTGTGTGTGTGTGTGTGTGTGTGTGTGTGTGTGTGTGTGTGTGTGTGTGTGTGTGTGTGTGTGTGTGTGTGTGTGTGTGTGTGTGTGTGTGTGTGTGTGTGTGTGTGTGTGTGTGTGTGTGTGTGTGTGTGTGTGTGTGTGTGTGTCAGCCCCGGGGTCGGTGTGGTGCGCAGAACACCGTGTGGCCGTGTGACACAGGCTGACCCACATCCTCTTCGGCGCACGGTCACTAGTCCGCCGCCCGGACCTGCCCGGGGCGGCCGGCGCCGAGATACGCCTCCAATGGAGAGGGCTGGACGGTTATCACCGCTCACAGGATCGGCTCGGGACCGACTGAACGGTTATCGCCGCTCACAGGATCGGCTGGGGACCGACTGAACGGTTATCGCCGCTCACAGGATCGGCTGGGGACCGACTGAACGGTTATCGCCGCTCACAGGATCGGCTCGGGATCGGCTGATCGGTTATCACCGCTCACAGGATCGGCTCGGGATCGGCTGATCCAGACAGGATCGGACCGGCAGCGACAGACCCGAGACTCGGGTGGAGTTATTCCGTCCTCTCCGGGTATAGGTTATAGTTTAGCATTCCAGTCAGTAGAGTATGGGCGGATAACATGGAGAGCCCGGTCTGAAGTCATACCGCCAATTCCAAACGAGGCGAAAACAATCCCGAACAGGACGGAGACCAGGTTAAACGGAGCTGTTGTGCGACTGAATCGGCATTACGAAGCACGAGAAGTAAAACTGGGCCGAATGATGAGCTGGACAGGATGGACGGACAAGGAAATATGCCATATCACGTCCGAACCAGGACCCAGGCATTGGCAAGACATAACAACAGGCAGATTGTTCCTAAAGTTAATCTGCAGGTAAATGTGAGCTGTTCGTGCTCGCCAGGCAGTTATTCATAGAGGCACCAAACAACGACTGATGTAATTTGTCAACGCGGCGACTGCCTGGACAGTGAATGACTGCATTGGTCTTGGCAGGACTGCATCAGTCATCCGAGCCGTCAGTCATCGCCAACATCAGTTGCAGTCCGACTGAAAACCGACACTGGCGGAACGCTGCCAGCCCTCTTCTGAATATTATTCTAACGATATGCCAAACGACACTAGAGTCCAGCTGAGATTTACACAGCCTTTCGTAATGGTTCCTTTATCTGCGCACACTGCTCGACTCTCGCTCCGTCACATCTGGCCCGTCACAGCTGGCAGTGATGAGGCCAGGCAGGACGGCGAACAGACCGCAGCCGGGGAGGTCCGTCAGCTCGACCTTCCGACTTCCGCGCCTCATGTTGTACACGATTACACCATGTTTACCAGTGGGCCTGCCATGCCCTTTCACTACCAGGTCCTAGGTCGGCACCAGCTCCTAGGTATGTTGTTCTTTCAGAGGATTTATCGCGAAATTGTTGGCATTTAACTACTAAACCAGGCCAAAACAATGACTGGTCGACAAGTCAAAGTCAGTCGACATTTGTTTCGTTCCGTGAGCTTCCTTCGACGCAAAAATACGACAATGAACTCGTTCGGTGCGGTACTACTCGGCGCCAAACAATGGGCCGGTTCAGGGTTTCCGGTCCGGTACGGTCCGGTCCTCTGGGACCGGCTGTCTTCACCGTATTACTCAGGCCGGCACATTTGTTATCGGCGCGCGGGAAAGTTGCGGTGCACGCACGTGCAGCAGGCCGCGGTCAGTCGCGTGCACACATGCGTGACACAGCCAGGAAGAACGGCGCGTCGGGGCAGCGGCGAACCAAGGGACGAAGCGACCTGATTTAACTGCAAACGTTCTTCAACCCACACGTGGAAAGAGGACCGCGGGATAGGGGCCCAATGCTTCCTAAGGTGACCGGTGCGATAGAAGCAGGTTATCGTGACCCGCTGGCAATTCAGGGTGAGCGCCAGTGAGGCGCTCGGTCGCGGGTAGAATCTGACTTGGCAGGTCAGCTGGACCAATACAGGGAAGAAGCACGTCAGGACGCTCGGTCTCGGGTAGAATCTGACTTGGCAGGGCAGCTGGACCAATACAGGGAAGAAGCACGTCAGGACGCTCGGTCTCGGGTAGAATCTGACTTGGCAGGTCAGCTGGACCAATACAGGGAAGAAGCACGTCAGGACGCTCGGTCGCGGGTAGAATCTGACTTGGCAGGTCAGCCGGACCAATACAGGGAAGAAGCACGTCAGGACGCTCGGTCTCGGGTAGAATCTGACTTGGCAGGTCAGCCGGACCAATGCAGGGAAGAAGCACGTCAGGACGCTCGGTCTCGGGTAGAATCTGACTTGGCAGGTCAGCTGGACCAATACAGGGAAGAAGCACGTCAGGACGCTCGGTCGCGGGTAGAATCTGACTTGGCAGGTCAGCCGGACCAATACAGGGAAGAAGCACGTCAGGACGCTCGGTCTCGGGTAGAATCTGACTTGGCAGGTCAGCCGGACCAATGCAGGGAAGAAGCACGTCAGGACGCTCGGTCTCGGGTAGAATCTGACTTGGCAGGTCAGCTGGACCAATACAGGGAAGAAGCACGTCAGGACGCTCGGTCGCGGGTAGAATCTGACTTGGCAGGTCAGCCGGACCAATACAGGGAAGAAGCACGTCAGGACGCTCGGTCTCGGGTAGAATCTGACTTGGCAGGTCAGCCGGACCAATACAGGGAAGAAGCACGTCAGGACGCTCGGTCTGGGGTAGAATCTGACTTGGCAGGTCAGCTGGACCAATACAGGGAAGAAGCACGTCAGGACGCTCGGTCTCGGGTAGAATCTGACTTGGCAGGTCAGCTGGACCAATACAGGGAAGAAGCACGTCAGGACGCTCGGTCTCGGGTAGAATCTGACTTGGCAGGTCAGCTGGACCAATACAGGGAAGAAGCACGTCAGGACGCTCGGTCGCGGGTAGAATCTGACTTGGCAGGTCAGCCGGACCAATACAGGGAAGAAGCACGTCAGGACGCTCGGTCTCGGGTAGAATCTGACTTGGCAGGTCAGCCGGACCAATACAGGGAAGAAGCACGTCAGGACGCTCGGTCTCGGGTAGAATCTGACTTGGCAGGTCAGCTGGACCAATACAGGGAAGAAGCACGTCAGGACGCTCGGTCTCGGGTAGAATCTGACTTGGCAGGTCAGCTGGACCAATACAGGGAAGAAGCACGTCAGGACGCTCGGTCTCGGGTAGAATCTGACTTGGCAGGTCAGCTGGACCAATACAGGGAAGAAGCACGTCAGGACGCTCGGTCTCGGGTAGAATCTGACTTGGCAGGTCAGCTGGACCAATACAGAGAAGAAGCACGTCAGCAAGAACTACCAGCAAATGCATGTGACTGGCAGGCTTGGCATGTCAAGACCCCACAATTCTGCTGCTGGTGCAGGCTTTCCTGCGTCTTTAGCACTGTGCATTAAAGTTAGGCGGCAAGCTGTTGCCATAAATTGCAAATCAAGCACCAATAATGACCACAAGTCAGCCGAGCCCGAGCATGCGGTACAGAGCAGACTGGGCTGGGGGGAGACGAGCCGGCCTCCCCGGCCTCTGGATCACCTGCTGACCTTTGCCGCCGTCTGTCGCGCTCGTCGTCTGCACACCTCGCGCACCCGTTTGGCCGCCAGCGGGATGTATGCTGCGGTCTCCTGCGGCGGCGGGCCGGACCGCGGAGAGGGCAGCCAGCCGCTGTCCACCTCCTGCAGCCCGGCCAGCGGGCTCGAGCCGCCGCTGCGGTCCTCACACTCCTCTGAGATGAAGCGCATCGCGTTCTTCACCAGTGTCGGCGACAACAGCCCGCTGGCGGCCGCCATCGTGCCGGCCAGGGCTGCCGGGGTCGGCCGGCGCGTGCCGGGGTTACTCGCGGGTCACAGCGTCACGAGGTGTCACACGGAGTCACCAGGCGTCGCACGGGTCACGCGGGGCACGTGCGGCACCTCCGGTCGGGTCACACGCGGTGTGCAGCGGCGGGACGAGCGGCGAGCGGCGGACAGTCCGTCTCGACCATCACTTCTGCGGCGCCGGACTGCCGCCGCCGGCCGGCCGCCCACAGCCGACCACAGCGCCCCTGGCGGCCGACCGCGGAAACACCGCCCCGTGACGCGCATAATGATCTCAATATTGGGTGTCGCCATGCGGCGCATCCAGCGGTCAGCGTCAGGGCGCAGTATCGATACACGTACAATATTGAGAATTTCTGATATCTGAAACTCCGCATAACGAGTGGTCGATGGAAGATCCGAAACCTTTGGCTCCTTCCGAAACGTTTGGCTCCTTCCGAAACCTTTGGCTCCCGGAGATACTTTCCAGCATCCGAGGTCGACGGACACTCGAAGGTGTCCGTCGTCAGCTCGTGAGTTATGTCAATGTTGTCAGGTGTCCGTCGTCAGCTCGTGAGTTCCTTGTATGTCAATTTTATCAATTGGCTAAATGAAACAAGCCGAGGAAGCCAAAGTGGACCAGACCATCATAGGCTCATGTTATCACCTTGGTAATTTGCCGCGACGCCCCGTGGCTCAGGCCGGCTTCGATGGAGCCTCTTGGTATGCCAGGAATTCGCCCACATTCTCCGCGACGTCACAACTCATTAGGTCCGGAGGAGAAAGCGACATAACATCACTTTATGAGCCGACTGGCGTTGCAGATGCAGACGCTGTAGTCCGGCGGAGTTCATCACCCGCTGCTCATGGGCCGGGCCGGCGCCGGGCCCATCCGAGGTTAAACATCAACACAGCCCGCCCATACCGGCCCGACATTACCACCGTGTGTCGGCCTGACATTACCACCGTGTGTCGGCCTGACATTACCACCGTGTGTCGGCCCGACATTACCACCGTGTGTCGGCCCGACATTACCACCGTGTGTCGGCCCGACATTACCACCGTGTGTCGGCCCGACATTACCACAGTGTGTCGGCCTGACATTACCACCGTGTCGGCCCGACATTACCACCGTGTGTCGGCCTGTCATTACCACCGTGTGTCGGCCCGACATTACCACCGTGTGTCGGCCCGACATTACCACCGTGTGTCGGCCTGCCATTACCACCGTGTGTCGGCCTGACATTACCACCGTGTCGGCCCGACATTACCACCGTGTGTCGGCCTGACATTACCACCGTGTGTCGGCCCGACATTACCACCGTGTGTCGGCCTGACATTACCACCGTGTGTCGGCCCGACATTACCAACGTGTCGGCTCGGCGCCGGCTCCACGGCGCGTGCCCCGCCAAATATGGAGTCCGGCTCTGAATACCAATCACTGCTGGGCTGGGGAGAGGGGAGCCGGCGCGGTCCCGGTCAGGTCGGGTCGGGTCAGGTCAGGTCAGGTCGGGTCAGGTCAGGTCAGGTCAGGTCAGGTCGGGTCGGGTCGGGTCAGGTCAGGTCAGGTCAGGTCGGGTCAGGTCGGGCCCGGGCCCAGTGACTCAGGCCTGGTGATGACCCAATGACTCAGGCCTAGTGATGGCCCAATGACTCAGGCCTGGTGATGGCCCGTCTGGCCTGGTGATGCAGTCAGATAGTCTGGCCTAAAACCCGCAGAGCCTGGCCCAACACCCGCATTAGCCGCCCACAGAGCGCGGGTACCAGGCTGTCCTTGGTAAACGGTGCAATCATACTCCCATGCGGCGGCAACATTGTCTAGACACGGAGCGGCAGGCAAGGTGGCGTGAGGTCAGGTCAGGTCAGGTCAGGTCAGGTCAGGTCAGGTCAGGTCGGGTCTGGTCAGGTCTGGTCTGGTCTGGTCTGGTCTGGTCTGGTCTGGTCTGGTCTGGTCGGGTCGGGTCGGGTCGGGTCGGGTCGGGTCGGGTCGGGTCGGGTCGGGTCAGGTCTGGTCTGGTCTGGTCTGGTCTGGTCTGGTCGGGTCAGGTCGGGTCGGGTCGGGTCTGGTCAGGTCTGGTCAGGTCTGGTCTGGTCTGGTCTGGTCAGGTCTGGTCAGGTCTGGTCAGGTCTGGTCAGGTCTGGTCAGGTCAGGTCTGTTCTGGTCGGGTCTGGTCGGGTAAGATAAGATCACGCCATTGGATCACATCGGACCAGGTCAGGCCTCAGGTCACCCTAGGTCAGCCAGACTCGGGCTCAGCCAGGTCAGGGCGGCCCAGTTCAGGTCAGACGGTGTCCTGTCCGTTGCCTCCCTACTGCCCTGTGGCGCTGGACAGTGGAGACCATGGCGAGCCGTGTCACCACTGACCGGCCGCGCTCTGGACCGGCTCGTTACACGGCCGGGTAGGCGCCGCCGACATACCGCTCGCTGCTCTCATCAGAGCAGGCATCCCGCGGCTCACGGCGCCGGTAACCAATCGAGCTGCTGCAGCCCGGCCACCCACCCTCTCATCTGGGGCTGGATAACACAGAAACTAACCGCCTCGCACGAGCAGGTACAACTATCTGGCGAGACCCACATTAAATTCCAGCGGTCCGCGAAGAGAATGGGTTGTTGTCCCATGTGTTGTCATACAATCCAGTGCAACACACAACAGCCGGCGGCGACTCACGGATCCGACCTGCCCGATCCGCAGAGACTGTCGCACGACCGAGGTGTTCACTAACGCCTCCTGGCGAGACTCCGGCGATACTCCGGCGAGACTCCGGCGATACTCCGGTGATACTCCGGCGATACTCCGGCGATACTCCGGCGATACTCCGGCGATACTGCGGCGATACTGCGGCGATACTCCGGCGATACTCCGGCGAGACTCCGGCGAGACTCCGGCGAGACTCCGGCGATACTCCGGCGAGACTCCGGCGATACTCCGGCGAGACTCCGGCGATACTCCGGCGAGACTCCGGCGATACTCCGGCGAGACTCCGGCGATACTCCGGCGATACTGCGTGTGTGATGACAGTGTCGCTGACTGCCACGTAACGGTGGATACAGTACTGCAGAACTGCCGGCCGCAGGGGACGCAGTGCCGACACGGGCCGATGTCCACCTCTGCCGCATGACCTCCATGACCCCAAAAGCGTCACAGCCGGCCCGGACGACTCACAGGACGTTCGCCCCCGTGTCAGAGACCGCGCCGACACGGCCAGGAGCCAGACCGGCACAGCGGCCAGGAGCCAGACCGGCACAGCGGTATAATGATATGGCGGTGATGGGCCATAGCAGCCAGATGCTATCTCGGAGGCCGGTCCGACTGCTGTCTGCGCGCATCAAGATGGTATCGTGCGCGGGGTGTGATGAACTCCGGGCCAGACCGGCACTGTCACTGGCAGGGGCGCGTCACGTAACGGAAACGGCGACGAAAGCCTCGTGACAGCAGATCTGACTCGTCCCTGATCAGCATTCTTTACACCCTAATTAGCCGCGCACCTATTATACCGCCGGCCGTTTCGCCTCCTGTTATCTCGCTCTACCTTTCTATGTCTATTCCTCCGTCTGCTTTCTCTCATTCTCCCCGTCATCAGCGCCTAACTATTATCGCCATCGCCTCGTGCCGTTTTTACTGAAGCGCATCACCACTAGCGCCGTTAAGTTCGCACGCACGGGTCCGACACGTTCAGCTTTCACAACGCACACGAAACGTCCTTACGTCGACCGATAGGGGTTATAGAACAGTGGCATTCCGCGGAAACTTCTCCGCCCGGTGTCATCCAAATATGGCCACCCAATGACCGATTACGAGCTCCCGATGTGAACTGACCCGTCTCCTTGAATCAGTGGCCATTTTCGGTGCCGATTCCACTGTATCGGTCGCGGCCGGCCTCGCAGACAGCTCCCCGGCGCGGTGGGTGGTGCTGTACCGCTCTGCCAATGAATACAAATCACCACAGGGCGGACCCGACCCCGGTCTGATAGACTGGGAGTCAGTCGGACAGACTCACAGGACCCTGTGTAGGCGGGGTACACCCGGGCCGGTAAACAATCCCATTAGATCGCCTCTGAGTGACCGCGGCACAGGACGCTATCAGAGCGGTGAGAACAGTACATACACTGCTGGACGACCGCCGCTCCACCGCGCGCCCGCTGCGGCTGCGGCACCGGCACAATAGCAGCAGTGTAACTATTAGAGCAACCGCGCTAGCCAGATGAGGACATAATAAACAGAACGAAAACAAACGGCAGAAACTGATGACGCTTCGTGCACCAATCTTTTCTTCCGCCCTGTAGCTCAGTGGGAGAGCGCTGGACTTCTGACCTATCCCGGTAGTGGCAGCCCGGGTTCGAGTCGCTTCGGCGCTCGCTATTTGCTCCTGACTGGGATGGCCTGCGGCCGGTGGCAGCGGTCGCACTCAAGGTCAGGTGACGTCGGTGAGCGGGGCGGACCGTGTCCAGGTATGTCGGGCGCGTACAACTTTCGTCTCTAAATTCTGCCTTCCAACAGGAATTGCTTGATTGGGTGGTGGGGTCAGGGCCTGCGCATCAAGCTCTGCTTAGCGTGGGTTCTGACCTCGGAAATCCATCCATACAAAACATTCGGACTAAATTTATTATAAAACAAAATATATAATCTACCGAAGCAGGGACGGAGAATACCAGTGACTGGCATAAATGTGTGTCATGATTTAAATCACGTCCATAATTTGCTTCCAAATCATGTTATTTGCCTCCCTTATCGCATTTAGAACGGTGGCCGCGCGCGCCGGTGTATGTACGGCCGCGGGGGCTGGTGTATGTACATACATTGTGCGGGCGTGTCCGTCGTCCCTCCCGGTGAAACTGGGAGGCAGCGAGCGGCGGCGGCGGCCCGACCGACCAGGATAACTGGGTGCAATCACGCGGCAATCGACGGAGCAGTGAGTGCCACCTCTGCGGCGGCGGCGGCGGCGGCGGCGGCAGGGCACTCTCTGCACGGCCGGGGACGGCAGATGACTGTCGCCGCTCCGTGACGATGACGAGGCGCCCCGCCGCCGCAGTGACGGGGCAGCGCGGAGCGGGTTAGTGGTCAGTGCCGCGCTGCAATACACAGCAGCTCAGAGCTGAGCAGAGCTCCGCCGGACGAGGGACTCACGTCGGGAGCCACCCCTGCCCCGTCGGCCAGGGTCGCAGCTCGGAGCTGAGCAGAGCTCCGCCGGACGAGGGACTCACGTCGGGAGCCACCCCTGCCCCGTCGGCCAGGGTCGCAGCTCGGAGCTGAGCAGAGCTCCGCCGGACGAGGGACTCACGTCGGGAGCCACCCCTGCCCCGTCGGCCAGGGTCGTACAGAGGCCAGCAATGACACACCGCGACACATTTCACAGGCAACTGAATTCGCGGCAAGAATTTAAATAAAAGAGCACTGCGTTAAAGGGAATGTTTCACCTTTCTGAAAGTTGTCAAATATACGCTGGTTGTAGTAGCAAATATGAAGTAAGTGCTGCTGAAAACGATGGTGATATTTTTCACTCGAAAAGTCACTTAACTTTATACAAATTAAGTTTTTAGATTCGGGCGATTGACGTCATTATTGAGCTATATACCGCCGCTGATTGGCTGACAAAGTGGGATTGGCTGAAAAAGTGACTGTCAGCCAATCAGCGGCTGCATCAGCCTGGAGTCATTTTGCAAATGGTAAATTGAATTGCTTAAAAACGGTCAAGTTTTTGGGAAAATGACCTTAGTAATTTAGCCATTTAAATAACTGACCTTTATAATAGCTATCTCAGTTTAAAACTAATACAAAGGTGAAACATTCCCTTTAAACGTTTTTTTGTTTAGCTCTGTACGCCCAAGACTTTGATATTAAGACCCACATTGGAATTGTGTTATTCACAGGAGTGAGGCGAGCTTCTAGCCTATTTCGCACTGTCGTTTTTCACCGTTTTATTCACTCAATTAAAGTGAATGTTTCACCTTTGTATTGGTTTTGAACTGAGATAGCCATTATCTTTGGCCGTTATTCAAATGTCGAAAATACTAAGGTCATTTTCCCCAAAACTTAGCCGTTTTTAAGCAAATGAATTTATAATTTGCAAAATGGGGTCTAGGCTAGTCCCGCCGCTGATTGGCTGACAGCCACTTTGCCAGCCAATCAGCGGCGGTCTATAGCTCAATAATGACGTCATGTCGTCAAGTCATCATCCAAAATGTAAAAACTTAATTGGTATAAAGTTAAGTGACTTTTCGAGAGCGAAAAACATCACCATCGTTTTCAGCAGCACTTTCTTCATATGTTCGACTACAACCAGCGTATATTTGACAACCTTCAGAAAGGTGAAACATTCCCTTTAAAGGAAATAGTTCACCTTGGAAAATTTGTCCCAAACACGATTTAATTATATTTGTAATACAATTTATTTTTATATTGTCAAAAATGGCCTTATTCCGCGCCGATTCATTCAGGACAGAAGGCCGTAAATTATTATTGTTTATCAAAACTATACGCATACTCTCTGAGTCAGAGTCCTGACGTCACGCGAATATTTAAAAAAATGGTTCAGCCAATCGGATTCGAAAGTAAGGATGGACTCGCCATATGTGCCAACCGGCGGCCGGCGGTTCGCTTGCTAGCACCAGCTGCAAGCTGATTGGCTGATGGTATAGCCTCTGCCCGGGCTAGATCCAGCACCACATTCTTTCGCCAGCACCGCAATCCTTCGCCAAAAAATCAAATATATTCGGCTGGAGTC
Organism: Chirona hameri; assembly: GCA_036785665.1. Classification (NCBI taxonomy): domain Eukaryota; kingdom Metazoa; phylum Arthropoda; class Thecostraca; order Balanomorpha; family Balanidae; genus Chirona; species Chirona hameri. Next base: position 19,931 of record JAXIVJ010006279.1, read on the forward strand.
TTTTCAGTCAAGAAAACTTGCAGATAGGGGTTTCCCAACACGGGCTACAAAACTGCTATCTCAGTTTAAAACTAATGTTGAAGGTGAACTATTTCCTTGAAGTGGGTGAGCACAGTGTGTAGCGTGCCATTCCGTCGTTGGCGTAGCTCCAGTGGCCTGGAAAGAGAGCAGCACTGAATGCCCACCGAGGATGGCCGCAGCTGATAGTGGGCGAAAACTCATCTGATACTGGCCTCCATTGTCAGCTGGGTCCGAGAACTTATTGTTCTTACAAGACTCGCCTTTAAAAAGCTGACTTCCGGGCTACGACTTAATGCATTCCAGCGTGAAGCGAAATCGGGGGAGCGCGTATTTAACACAGAATCATTTGTCTCGAGTCTCCCGGCCCAACCGAGCCATTTTTCACACAATGTCTTGAGCATAACTTGGCAAATACCGATACAACCCGGTTCGCCTTCAAATTTCCCTTTCATAGCATAACCTGACGCCACAGCAGTGAGCGTCAACTGCTGCGCAACTCGGCAATCAGCCTCATGACAAGCCGCGCTTTGCCGTACAACCCCCCCCCCCCCCCCCCCACACACACACACACACCCCACCGTCTTCTCTACGTCACAGCAGCACGCCACAGGTCAGTAACAGTCATAGTCAAAACATGCGGCAAGTGCGTCATTTGCCGTAAACATTTGCATTTCAATTATGCAAAATAACAAGGTAATAACATTTGTGTAAGATTCCGAGACCGACTTGTTTAAAGACTTCGAATCAAATACCTTTTGTGGGTTATTTTCTCTCACTACCTGCATAAATTTAGATGATTTTCACGTCTGTTTTGCGGCCGGTGGGTATGCCATTCGCTTCAGTTGAGCTAGCCAGATAGTTCGAATACGGCAGTGGTGTCACGCCTGGAGTCTCTTCATCACTGAGAATGACGGCAGTGGTGTCACGCCTGGAGTCTCTTCATCACTGAGAATGACGGCTGGTGTCACGCCTGGAGTCTCTTCATCACTGAGAATGACGGCGGCTTTCGTGTTTTCTCTCATCTGTGGCGGCAGGCATGGCGCCTCGGCATTGAACATCGAGGAGACGTGCTACCTGCAGTGGGTTGTGGCCGCCCAGCTCTCACATTTCACTGGATATCCACACCACCAATGACACGGTGACATCTATCCTACTTAGTGGTGCAGTTGGCTTCGTGCAGAAAAGGCATTATCCGAGCTAGGTATCCATAATCCACTTTATATGATCCACGGCCAGTCAGCCAGTGTGGTATGCATCGCGGACATTATTAGATCAGCTCCAGTGGCATCTGTATTTAAAGGGACACTCCCACCTTAACATTAGTTTTGAGTTGAGATAGCCATGTTGTTGGATTTGCATTGGAATTAAGTAGGGTAGCAGTTAAAACAACCACATAGGTATAATCAAAAAGAAAATCGAGCTTGGTCTTGACAATTGTAACGAATAAACCCCACGTGTATTTGAATAGGGGTCTAAAGCCGATGACGTCAGCTCTCTTTACCAAATGGTGATGATAGTCGACTTGTTTTAAGGTTAGACTTGGAGATATTTGCGTGTTTCAAATGGTTTGGTAATTGGTTTATTTTGTATTCAAAGCGCCAGAATAGTCTCGAAATAATTGTGCCATACTTTGGCAGCGTAAAGGATTTCTGTATAGCTCTCTAGAGCTCAATATGACGTCGTCAACCCAAATACTAAAACGTAACTGTTTATCAAATTGAGCACTGTTTGCGAGAAACAAATGTCATAATCGTGTTCGGCAGCAATTACTTCATATTTTGCACCACAAGCCGCGTACATTTGACAACTTTTGGGAAGGTGGGAGTGTCCCTTTAATGAAATACCCATTACCCACACAGGGGAATTCCTCATCAGCCTCCAATGGCTCCACACTGGCGCCATGGCTGCTGTGAGGCGCCGAAGACCGAATACAACTGACTAATTCACAGCGACAGCCGTGGCGGCTCTCCACTGTCTGCGCGGAACAGTTCGTGACACTGACGACCGAATGCTCGATTTCCATGTCAGTCTTGTTCACGACTGTTAAAAACGTAGTTCTTCACAATACGCTCTCCGTCAGGCATAAAGGGCTGACTTTCTTCATAATGACGAGCATGTATTTGCATTTTAACGCACTTCAGCTGCATAACGCACGGACGACTAAATAGACCCGACTGTGCAGTACGCACCGAGACATACATTCTGTACAAAAGGGCATGCAAAAACGCTATTCGCTAAGCGAGGTCATCCCAGCCTCTGGCGACTGCAGTGGACTAGCGAGTTAGCGGCGCTACAAATGTACTTAGTGACCAAGCTAGTAGCGCCTACTGCAGTAGACGGTCCAGTTAGCACCAATGTCTGTACTTGCTGACCGTTGCGGCCGTTAGCAGAGCTGTGACTGCAGCTTTCTCCGCTGTCAGCGGTGCTGGTCCGCATCTGAGCGGCGGTGGTGGGTGTGTGTGAGGGTGGCCACCGCGCTCCGGCCGTCCTGGGAGAGAGAGAGAGAGAGAGAGATCCGCGCAGCAGCGATAAACAGCCGCCGGCGGCCGCAGAGGCACCCCACGGCGACCCCATCGCTCGGCCGGCCGCAGATCTGGGCCGCAGCCGGCCGCAGCCGGGGGCGGTCAGCGAGCCAGTCTGCCTCACTGAGCTCTACTGGCTGGCTTACTGAGCTCTAATGGCCAGCTCAGGAGCTAACCAGAGCAGCCCCAGGAGACGGCCAGGTATGCCTGTGTCTGATCTCTGTGGGTCTGGGCCGTTCTGGGGTGTGAAGTGGCCCGAAATGGTCGGCGACGAGGCCGCAGACGGAGGACGGGTTTCTGATGGGCGGCTGACTGACAGATTTGGGCCGGTCAGCGGGGTCCGCAATGAAGGAAGACCGGCAAACAGGCGGATAGACAGACAGGTGAGATGAACAAACAGGTATACCCGGGGAGGTGCGGACAGGGGAGGGACCCGGGGAGGGACCCGGGGAGGGACCCGGGAGGTGCGGACAGGGGAGGGACCCGGGGAGGGACCCGGGAGGTGCAGACAGGGGAGGGACCCGGGGAGGGACCCGGGGAGGGACCCAGGGAGGGACCCAGGGAGGGACACAGGGAGGGACACAGGGAGGGACCCTGTGAGGTGCGGACAGGGGAGGGACCCAGGGAGGGACCCAGGGAGGGACCCTGTGAGGTGCGGACAGGGGAGGGACCCGGGGAGGGACCCGGGGAGGGACCCGGGGAGGGACCCGGGGAGGGACCCAGGGAGGGACCCAGGGAGGGACCCAGGGAGGGACCCTGTGAGGTGCGGACAGGGAGGGACTCGGGAAGGTGCGGCCAGGGGAGGGACAGAGGTGGAGAGAAGAGCGGGGGCGGCGCAGATAAGACAATCCAGAGTATTGTAGAGAGCCGGGGAGATGGACGGGTAGGTAGAGTAGACGAGGTATATAGGTGGTGAGAGGGAGGAGAAGCTGGAGTAGCGCCTCCGAGCGCCCATAACTGAGACGGAGTACAACTGAGAACTAAGCGCCCCGAAGCCGACACGAGCAGGCCGAAGCCTGCCAGGGTCGGGCCGCCTGGACCGCAGCCAGCTGATCGGTCAGAAGCCGCACAGTGCCGACCCGCCCACAGCCCGGTAACAGGCCCCGGGCCGGCTTCACAGAGCTCTGCCTGGCATGACACCCGGCCACCACGTGCCCTGGCCTCACCACCCAGTGCCGCCCCGTCCACAGCCCGGTGCCTCTGGTTCACCACACAGTGCCGCCCCGCCCACAGCCCGGTACCTCTGGTTCACCGCACAGTGCCGCCCCGCCCACAGCCCGGTGCCTCTGGTTCACCACACAGTGCCGCCCCGCCCACAGCCCGGTGCCTCTGGTTCACCGCACAGTGCCGCCCCGCCCACAGCCCGGTGCCTCTGGTTCACCACACAGTGCCGCCCCGCCCACAGCCCGGTGCCTCTGGTTCACCACACAGTGCCGCCCCGCCCACAGCCCGGTGCCTCTGGTTCACCACACAGTGCCGCCCCGCCCACAGCCCGGTACCTCTGGTTCACCACACAGTGCCGCCCCGCCCACAGCCCGGTGCCTCTGGTTCACCGCACAGTGCCCCCCCCCCCCCCGCCCACAGCCCGGTGCCTCTGGTTCACTACACAGTGCCGCCCCGCCCACAGCCCGGTGCCTCTGGTTCACCACACAGTGCCGACCCGCCCACAGCCCGGTGCCTCTGGTTCACCACACAGTGCCGCCCCGCCCACAGCCCGGTGCCTCTGGTTCACCACACAGTGCCGCCCCACCCACAGCCCGGTGCCTCTGGTTCACCACACAGTGCCGCCCCGCCCACAGCCCGGTACCTCTGGTTCACCACACAGTGCCGCCCCGCCCACAGCCCGGTGCCTCTGGTTCACCACACAGTGCCGCCCCGCCCACAGCCCGGTGCCTCTGGTTCACCACACAGTGCCGCCCCGCCCACAGCCCGGTGCCTCTGGTTCACCACACAGTGCCGCCCCGTCCACAGCCCGGTGCCTCTGGTTCACCACACAGTGCCGCCCCGCCCACAGCCCGGTACCTCTGGTTCACCACACAGTGCCGCCCCGCCCACAGCCCGGTGCCTCTGGTTCACCACACAGTGCCGCCCCGCCCACAGCCCGGTACATCTGGTTCACCACACAGTGCCGCCCCGCCCACAGCCCGGTGCCTCTGGTTCACCACACAGTGCCGCCCCGCCCACAGCCCGGTGCCTCTGGTTCACCACACAGTGCCGCCCCGCCCACAGCCCGGTGCCTCTGGTTCACCACACAGTGCCGCCCCGCCCACAGCCCGGTACCTCTGGTTCACCACACAGTGCCGCCCCGCCCACAGCCCGGTACCTCTGGTTCACCGCACAGTGCCGCCCCGTCCACAGCCCGGTGCCTCTGGTTCACCACACAGTGCCGCCCCGCCCACAGCCCGGTACCTCTGGTTCACCACACAGTGCCGCCCCGCCCACAGCCCGGTGCCTCTGGTTCACCGCACAGTGCCCCCCCCCCCCCCCCCGCCCACAGCCCGGTGCCTCTGGTTCACTATCCAGTACCGCCCCACCCACAGCCCGGTGCCTCTGGTTCACTACACAGTGCCGCCCCGCCCACAGCCCGGTGCCTCTGGTTCACCGCACAGTGCCGCCCCGCCCACAGCCCGGTGCCTCTGGTTCACCACACAGTGCCGCCCCCCCCCCGTCCACAGCCCGGTGCCTCTGGTTCACCACACAGTACCACCCCGCACACAGCCCGGTGCCTCTGGTTCACCGCACAGTGCCGCCCCGTCCACAGCCCGGTGCATCTGGTTCACCACACAGTGCCGCCCCGCCCACAGCCCGGTGCATCTGGTTCACCACACAGTGCCGCCCCGCCCACAGCCCGGTACCTCTGGTTCACCACACAGTGCCGCCCCGTCCACAGCCCGGTGCCTCTGGTTCACCGCACAGTACCACCCCGTCCACAGCCCGGTGCCTCTGGTTCACCACACAGTACCACCCCGTCCACAGCCCGGTGCCTCTGGTTCACCACACAGTACCACCCCGTCCACAGCCCGGTGCCTCTGGTTCACCACACAAAGCCTCCCCGCCCACAGTCCGGTGCCTCTGGTTCACCACACAGGACGCCGCAACTCAGCAGCATGATGTCACGTGTTATGAGCCTCTATCTCGATTATATAAGGAAAAGTATGCCAGAAAACTGATAGCGAATTCACTCAGACGTGTCAAGTCCGGCACAAACGGGAGACGCCGGCGTTAGTTTACTAATGCGAGTGTCCGGACGTAAGAGCGCGCGCCGCAGTCCCACTCCCACACTGATGTCCAGCACTACACAGAACATCGCTGCCAGCACTGATGTCCAGCACTACACAGAACATCGCTGCCAGCACTGATGTCCAGCACTACACAGAACATCGCTGCCAGCACTGATGTCCAGCACTACCCAGAACATCGCTGCCAGCACTGATGTCCAGCACTACACAGAACATCGCTGTCAGCACTGATGTCCAGCACTACACAGAACATCCTGCCAGCCCTGATGTCCAGCACTACACAGAACATCGCTGCCAGCCCTGATGTCCAGCACTACACAGAACATCGCTGCCAGCCCTGATGTCCAGCACTACACAGAACATCGCTGTCAGCACGCCGAGCTCTGACTGGCCTCCGACTGATACGGACTCAGCACCTGAGACGGGCACTGGGCACGAGACCGGGGGCGACGACCGGCTCACATTGCAGCGTTTGGGTCGGCATAACACTGCCGTATGAGGACGGAACACCTACCGCCCGTTATCCGCCAGCCAGACTAGAGCAGACGGTACACAGACACGCGTCTCCCGCCGCTGTCGTCTCACGTCCCGTCCCGGCCGGCCCGGAGAGACAAACGGCCGTGGGAAGCGGGCTGAGACTGGTCACAGCGGAACACCGGGGCGGCACAGAGGTGCGGTGAGCAGCCGCCCACACTCGGTCACCGCGCGACGGGAGGGGGCGGCACAGAGGCGCGGTGAGGAGCCGCCCACACTCGGTTACCGTCCGACGGGAGGGGGCGGCACAGAGGTGCGGTGAGCAGCCGCCCACACTCGGTCACCGTCCGGCGGGAGGGGGCGGCACAGAGGCGCGGTGAGCAGCCGCCCACACTCGGTCACCGTCCGGCGGGAGGGGGCGGCACAGAGGTGCGGTGAGCAGCCGCCCACACTCGGTCACCGTCCGGCGGGAGGGGGCGGCACAGAGGCGCGGTGAGGAGCCGCCCACACTCGGTCACCGTCCGACGGGAGGGGGCGGCACAGAGGTGCGGTGAGCAGCCGCCCACACTCGGTCACCGTCCGGCGGGAGGGGGCGGCACAGAGGCGCGGTGAGGAGCCGCCCACACTCGGTCACCGTCCGGCGGGAGGGGACGCTGGACGGAGAGCAGCGCGCGGCGGGAGGGGGCGCTGGACGGACGGCGGGAGGGGGTGCTGAAAGGAGAGCAGCGCGCGGCGGGAGGGGGCGGTGGACGGAGAGCAGCGCCCGGCGGGAGGGGGCGGTGGACGGAGAGCAGCGCCCGGCGGGAGGGGGCGGTGGACGGAGAGCAGCGCGCGGCGGGAGGGGGCGGTGGACGGAGAGCAGCGTGCGGCGGGAGGGGGCGGTGGACGGAGAGCAGCGCGCGGCGGGAGGGGGCGGTGGACGGAGAGCAGCGCGCGGCGGGAGGGAGCGCTGAACGGAGAGCAGCGCCCGGCGGGGCGCTGGACGGACGGCGGGAGGGGGTGCTGGACGGAGAGCAGCGCGCGGCGGGAGGGGGCGCTGGATGGAGAGCAGCACGCGGCGGAGGGGAGGGGGCGCTGGACGGGGAGCAGCGCCCGGCGGGAGGGGCGCTGGACGGAGAGCAGCGCCCGGCGGGAGGGGGCGCTGGACGGAGAGTAGCGCGCGGCGGGAGGGGGCGCTGGACGGAGAGTAGCGCGCGGCGGGAGGGGGCGCTGGACGGAGAGCAGCGCCCGGCGGGAGGGGGCGCTGGACGGAGAGCAGCGCGCGGCGGAGGGGAGGGGGCGCTGGATGGAGAGCAGCGCGCGGCGGGATTCAGAGAGGATTCAGCCAGTTGGGAGTGGGGTAGACAGGGTAGACAACAGAGCAGAACCTGCCGAATCTCCGGATCTAATGCAGCAATAAGTTCACCCGGTGCACTGGCAACGTTAACTGGCTGACTTCTGTTCAGCGAAGGCACGGTCATCTATATCACTTGTAGTCAAATAGACGGTTGAACATTAAACAAATGCATGTAGGGTGCTGAGAACCATTTTCCGGCGCCGTGACACGCAAACAGCAGTGCTAACCCGCGATCTCAAGACATGGGGTGCCAGTTCTGCATAAATTCTCAATAAGGGCGCCACCTGTGGAGAAAGAGCTGAAACTAGTATTGTGTCGGATGGCGCCACTGGTCAGTGCTGTACCCATTGTCCCATTGTGCAAGGTACACATGAGGTTCTCTGTGTGCTTCATTGTCATACCCAACGCTAGCTCATGGATTTGGGCACTATCTTTAAATCAAATTTACAGAAAACTACACCAAATCATGAGTAAGTATTTCCAGCAACTTAGCCAACATTGTGTGGAAGAAATGCGTCGTCTGTGCCATATTCAGAGGTTCTTCAGAAACGATTCGCATGGCTAGCATAACTCAGCCTGCCACCTAGTGGCCAATCCACACACTAGTAGTTTTAACGTTGGCCGGCTAATTAACACACTATTCATTCTGTTTCCATCCACCAGGTGTCGCTATACGAACATCCAGAAAATGCAAAGCGACATGCCCATCACAATCCTTGTCTTTCTAGTTTTCGCCTAGTGAAGTCTGTATCAAATTATGAATATCACATTAGAATGTCGGGGAAAGTACTTAATTGGCATAATTATCACGCCGTTAAAAAAAAAAATAGTTCCTCTTCCAAACGCTCTACGGCCGTCAAAAGGGCACGCCCAATGTTCTCGGAGGGGGGGAGCTGTGAAAACTAAATCATGATCGGCGATTTCCTACCCAGTCCAGCATCACGGCACTCTCCCAGGCACAGTCAAGACTCAAGTGAGACCTCTCTCCCGCCGCCGGCAGTCTGCGACGACCGAGCAGACGCCCCGAGGCAGGAGAGGCTGGGCAGACGAGAGGGAGGCGGGAGAGGCGCCGCCGCCCGCGGCAGTCCACTGCCGCCGGACATCAGCGAGCTGTGACGCTCGGCTGCCGGCTGAGGAGCGCCGCCGAAGGGAACCAATCACCGTGCCAGCCGCTTCCTTCCACCGGCGCGCCGCCGACCGCGTCCGTACCTGAAAAGGCTGCCTGGAAAACGAAACAACGCCCTCCCACTCCAATAGTGAAACCTGACCAGGCTCTGGTGGCGGGTATTTTCGTTACTTTACATCAGAATAGAGGGTGTAAATGGTTTGCGTTCCTACCCTGCGGCTGACCTCCTTCTCGGCGTCCGTCTTCTTCTTCCGCCGCAGTTTCTTGGCGTCCTTGGCGTCGCCCCGCCGGTCGGAGCCGCCTCCCACCTGTCGGATACAAATGAGGGCTGAGTAAAAACGGTGTCAGTCGGCACCCCACTGTCACACGCCGTTCTCCGGCTCACCACATCCCTCGGTACAGCACAGCCGTGCCGACCGGGCGCCGCCGTACCACGGTCCGGGCAGGGGTGCGGCAAAAACGGCGTGTCGCCACCTCAAGGGCGCGCAATTTATGGCGCCCGTTCACAGAGCCGGCGGGAGGCTCGTCCGTCACGCGCAGATCGGTGGTGGCGCCGCCCCGGTCCCGCCGGTACCGCCGACACCACCAACTGGGCCTCTGTGAGTACACGCAGAGGCCGATCAAATGCGTACTTCTTTTACAGAGTGACGTGCTTAAATCCCCGATGTAGGTGACCTGACAGTCCCCACGAATGCTAGAGATAAGGATACGGCGGCGGGAGCATGTCACGACCGATGATCAGGACCAGTGGCCAGGACTGCAGGATACGGCGGCGGGAGCATGTCACGACCGATGATCAGGACCAGTGGCCAGGACTGCAGGATACGGCGGCGGGAGCATGTCACGACCGATGATCAGGACCAGTGGCCAGGACCGCAGGATACGGCGGCGGGAGCATGTCACGACCGATGATCAGGACCAGTGGTCAGGACTGCAGGATACGGCGGCGGGAGCATGTCACGACCGATGATCAGGACCAGTGGCCAGGACTGCAGGATACGGCGGCGGGAGCATGTCACGACCGATGATCAGGACCAGTGGCCAGGACTGCAGGATACGGCGGCGGGAGCATGTCACGACCGATGATCAGGACCAGTGGCCAGGACTGCAGGATACGGCGGCGGGAGCATGTCACGACCGATGATCAGGACCAGTGGCCAGGACTGCAGGATACGGCGGCGGGAGCATGTCACGACCGATGATCAGGACCAGTGGCCAGGACTGCAGGATACGGCGGCGGGAGCATGTCACGACCGATGATCAGGACCAGTGGCCAGGACTGCAGGATACGGCGGCGGGAGCATGTCACGACCGATGATCAGGACCAATGGCCAGGACTGCAGGATACGGCGGCGGGAGCATGTCACGACCGATGATCAGGACCAGTGGTCAGGACTGCAGGATACGGCGGCGGGAGCATGTCACGACCGATGATCAGGACCAGTGGCCAGGACTGCAGGATACGGCGGCGGGAGCATGTCACGACCGATGATCAGGACCAGTGGCCAGGGCTGCAGGATACGGCGGCGGGAGCATGTCACGACCGATGATCAGGACCAGTGGCCAGGGCTGCAGGATACGGCGGCGGGAGCATGTCACGACCGATGATCAGGACCAGTGGCCAGGGCTGCGCTGTACCTACCGGCCCCAGGCCCGGCACACCGCTCACGCAACGCATTGAAACCGATTGAATGGCAGAAACACTAGCAGACAAATTAATGCCCAGAAGCCAGCCACCACAGCGCACGCGCCCACTGTCGACGCAGAAAGCAGTTCCAAGACGAGGAACGCGATCGCGCATTGCACACATCTCTGCGCACCTCAGACGTATTATTCCGCACCCCGGGTCTCGTGCCGCGACGGCAGCTGACGGGAGCAGGTCCGGTGACCGGTGTGGTAACGTGTTTATCGGCTCCGACCGGTACACTGGTGACGGGGCCAGCGGCTGACGCTCTGAGGTAGCGTCCGCGCTCCCTTTATCTCACCGAATCATCTCAGATCGTATTCAGAAGGTGTCGCAACCAGCTCCCGAATTACCGCATTGCGTCGACCAGCAGCTTCGGTAGAGGAAACCGTCTGATTCGTCAAGGGTACCGCAGTTCCGGCTTCCGGCGGACGCAGTCACGGTGCCGCGCGCTCACAGCAGTCACGGTGCCGCGCGCTCACACACGGTGGATGTAGTCGGCGCGGGCGATTTCGAGCATGGGCTTTGGATTAACCGTATCTGGTATTTGTAGCCATACGTAAAGCTAGGTGCCAACATCGCTCACGTAGTAGGTGGAACGTCAGTCCCACCCTGGCAAGAACAGAGTAACCCGAGTTACGAGTCGCCCTGGCGCTCGTCAGTTGCCTCTGACCGAAATGGCCTGTGGTTGATGTGGTGTAGATGTCGGGTAAGATACACGTCACGGTTATCACTCGAAGGCACGCGTCCAAGCCATCAGCTACGTAAAACTTTCGCCACTGTATTCTGCCCATGACCTGGAAGCACACGATCAGGGTCCGCGCAACGAACGCACATCGCGGGTCCGCGCAACGAACGCACATCGCGGGTCCGCGCAACGAACGCCCATCGCAATAGGTATCCACCCAAGAAATAATTAACGATAAGTTTCGATCCAATTTTGCTTGTAAACAAATAATACACACACATTATACAATCAAATCAATCAAATACACCAACAAAAATCATACACACAAAAAGTAAGCCCGGCATTTTAAGTAAACGCCATTTCGATTCAACCGTAAGAACTAGTAGTGTCAATCGGTTACCGAAATTTTGGTAACCGAAAAAATGTTGTGACCGATTTGGTAATCGGTCGGTCAGGCTTATAAATTTGTGGACACTTTTCGGTCAGACTAATCTTAAACAATTCACTTTTTTGTCACACTTGTACACATATCCAGCAAATTTGCTCCAAATTCAATCAATTAATGCAAATACTAAATAGAACACATCATTAATATATCAAGATTGAAGATGTTGCTCACAAGAAGAAGTGAGGTCCTTAAAAACAAGTATTGTATACCATCTTAAGTAGCAAACACAAACCAGTAACCAGTATGCCCCTCCAACTTTAGCCAGATAAAATGTATTTCTTCCTATGTATGTATTTATGTAATATGTATTATGCTGCAAATTAATATGAAATGATTGAGGTCACATTTTTCCATCCTGTTTGCAATGTGCTTTCGGTCTTGCTTGCAGCATAACTACTTACTTTGTGCTAACAATTATTACTAATTATTACTTTGCTTTGTAAATGTATTTGGTTCGCTTTTTCACAATTGTAGTCTTTTTGGAAACTGTACACGTGCGTTTTATGATGTTAAACAAAGCAATTTTTACAGTGTGTTATCTACATAAATAAGTATACAATTTAAAAAATCGGTCAAATTTTGGACATTTTTGGCTTCAACCAAAATCGGTCGGTATTCGGTCAACGGAAATGCCTTCCATTCGGTATCGGTTTGGAATCGGTCAGATTTTTTTTTGCAAAATGACATCACTAGTAATAACCGATCGACCAGCACGACGCACGTATGCCCATATAAATTGTGTTGGGCACCAAACAATGATGGCGCGGCGCGCGATCCGTCGTGACAGTTTGTTTGTCGGTAGCTGAGCGCCGCCAGCTGATGAAATTGTTTTGACCGTGTCATCCTGCCCGCTGGCGTCTCCACATTCCTGCATTTCTGCCTGCACCGGCGACCTTCGTCCGCAGCGGAACAACAGAACCAAACGAACAACACTGCTGAGCAACAGCGGCTGCAGCGGAACAACAGAACCGAACGAACAACAACACTGCTGAGCAACAGCGGCTGCAGGGGAACAACAGAACCGAACGAACAACAACACTGCTGAGCAACAGCGGCTGCAGGGGAACAACAGAACTGAACGAACAACAACACTGCTGAGCAACAGCGGCTGCAGGGGCGTCCGGGAGCGCCTGCAGCAGCGGCACAACAACACTGCTGAGCAACAGCGGCTGCAGGGGCGTCCGGGAGCGCCTGCAGCAGCGGCACAACAACACTGCTGAGCAACAGCGGCTGCAGCGGTGTCCGGGAGCGTCTGCAGCAGCGGCAGGTTCCCACCGGTATCACGTCTCACAATGTCTGTGCTCGCCGCCTCGCTGCTCCGTCACGGCCGCTGACTGGCCGCGGCGGCACATCCCGTGTCTGTCTGTCACGTCACGTCACCTCCGTGTCTGTCTGTCACGTCACGTCACCTCCGTGTCTGTCTGTCACGTCACGTCACGTCACGTCACCTCCGTGTCTGTCTGTCACGTCACGTCACCTCCGTGTCTGTCTGGCATGTCACGTCACGTCACGTCACCTCCGTGTCTGTCTGTCACGTCACGTCACGTCACGTCACCTCCGTGTCTGTCTGTCACGTCACGTCACCTCCGTGTCTGTCTGGCATGTCACGTCACGTCACGTCACCTCCGTGTCTGTCTGTCACGTCACGTCACGTCACGTCACCTCCGTGTCTGTCTGTCACGTCACGTCACCTCCGTGTCTGTCTGTCACGTCACGTCACGTCACATCCGTGTCTGTCTGTCACGTCACGTCACGTCACCTCCGTGTCTGTCTGTCACGTCACGTCACCTCCGTGTCTGTCTGTCACGTCACGTCACGTCACATCCGTGTCTGTCTGTCACGTCACGTCATGTCACCTCCGTGTCTGTCTGTCACGTCACGTCACGTCACCTCCGTGTCTGTCTGTCACGTCACGTCACGTCACCTCCGTGTCTGTCTGTCACGTCACGTCACGTCACCTCCGTGTCTGTCTGTCACGTCACGTCACCTCCGTGTCTGTCTGTCACGTCACGTCACGTCACCTCCGTGTCTGTCTGTCACGTCACGTCACCTCCGTGTCTGTCTGTCACGTCACATCACATCCTTGTCTGTCTGGCATGTCACGTCACGTCACGTCACGTCCGTGTCTGTATGTCACGTCACCTCCGTGTCTGTCTGTCACGTCACGTCACGTCACGTCCGTGTCTGTCTGTCTGTCACGTCACGTCACGTCACGTCACGTCAGTGTCTGTATGTCTGTCACGTCACGTCACGTCACGTCCGTGTATGTCTGTCACGTCACGTCACGTCTGTGTATGTCTGTCACGTCACGTCCGTGTCTGTCTGTCTGTCGGCCGGTGGGCGCCGTCAGTCTGCCCAGCTGGCTCCAACTGACACCCCGGTGATATCACCCCGTCAGCGGCTCACGTGCCGACACCACCACCCCACTCCCCACTCCCCCCGCCTGACGCGTCCTGACACAGCAGCCAGCTACCAGGAGCCGGGGCAGGGGACGGAGGCGCTACCAGGAGCCAGGACGGAGACGCTACCAGGAGCCGGGGCAGGGGACGGAGGCGCTACCAGGAGCCAGGACGGAGACGCTACCAGGAGCCGGGGCAGGGGACGGAGGCGCTACCAGGAGCCAGGACGGAGACGCTACCAGGAGCCGGGGCAGGAGACGGATGCGCTACCAGGAGCCAGGACGGAGGGCAGCCGGAAGCAGCTGGAAAGTTTCACCGCCCGGTCGCTCGGAATGTGCCCTGGATGACCAGCTGGCCCGCGGGTAACGGCGCGGCGAATCGGCGTGTCCCGCTCCGCCCAGCGTGCGTGCGTGTACACAGGGTAGCCCCCCCCCCCCCCCCCCATACACGGGGTCGGTCGTGCCGCGCGGTCCGATCCGGCCCGGCCCGGAGAAAGCAGGCCAGCCTCTCCTCTCCGACTCCGAGAGACTCCGAGAGAGGCGGCAGATGCAGCGTGGACAAGCGGCAGGTCCGGTGTGAGGCTGAGACCACAGGGACACGAGACACGGCGGTCGGCAGAGGGCCTGCCGCCCGACAGCCGCACAACCGGCAAAACACCACACGCGGTACCGCGCTGCGGGAGCGCATTTTTCGAACCGAGCCGCTGCCGCCGGACAGCGTGAAAGCACCGCTACCTGCCCCGCAATGGGTTGGCCATTGAGGAAGGTGGGAAGCACGCCGCTTGTGCGTGATGTCTAATAATGATGATAGTGGTCGGTGTTCGATGTGCTTTGTTATGGGAAATGAAAGAATCCATCAATGTTCGGCTGGCTGGAAATAACCACAAATTACGGGTTTTACCCAGCTTTATCCGACTACTGAACAACAGATTGGTAAGAGTTCCGTTACATACCTTGACATGGTTGCCTACATGCCAGGAGGAATGAATCCAAGCTCTTTTGAGTTTCTCAAGTGACCGCCATGAAGCCAGTTGATGCCTCCCCGAGGGCCGGGGCCGGGGCCGGCGCCGGCGACCCCGGCCCGGCGGTCGACGGTTGGTCACACGGGCGGCGCTTCACGCAGCAGGCCGGCTAGCGTACCTGGCCGGTACCGGGCCGGCCTGTTTACACCACAGCCCCAGTCAGCTGGCTCGGGGACCGCGGCCGCGCATACCTCCAGGTCAGCTGCAGCTCGGCCGTCCCCAGCGGGGTCTGACCAGTGACCAGTCCTCACAGGACAGCATTACACCAGCGGGGTCTGACCAGTGACCAGTCCTCATAAGACAGCATTACACCAGCGGGGTCTGACCAGTGACCAGTCCTCACAGGACAGCATTACACCAGCGGGGTCTGACCAGTGACCAGTCCTCACAGGACAGCATTACACCAGCGGGGTCTGACCAGTGACCAGTCCTCATAAGACAGCATTACACCAGCGGGGCCTGACCAGTGACCAGTCCTCACAGGACAGCATTACACCAGCGGGGTCTGACCAGTGACCAGTCCTCACAGGACAGCATTACACCAGCGGGGTCTGACCAGTGACCAGTCCTCACAGGACAGCATTACACCAGCGGGGTCTGACCAGTGACCAGTCCTCATAAGACAGCATTACACCAGCGGGGTCTGACCAGTGACCAGTCCTCATAAGACAGCATTACACCAGCGGGGTCTGACCAGTGACCAGTCCTCACAGGACAGCATTACACCAGCGGGGTCTGACCAGTGACCAGTCCTCACAGGACAGCATTACACCAGCGGGGTCTGACCAGTGACCAGTCCTCACAGGACAGCATTACACCAGCGGGGTCTGACCAGTGACCAGTCCTCATAAGACAGCATTACACCAGCGGGGCCTGACCAGTGACCAGTCCTCACAGGACAGCATTACACCAGCGGGGTCTGACCAGTGACCAGTCCTCACAGGACAGCATTACACCAGCGGGGTCTGACCAGTGACCAGTCCTCACAGGACAGCATTACACCAGCGGGGTCTGACCAGTGACCAGTCCTCATAAGACAGCATTACACAAGCGGGGTCTGACCAGTGACCAGTCCTCATAAGACAGCATTACACCAGCGGGGTCTGACCAGTGACCAGTCCTCACAGGACAGCATTACACCAGCGGGGTCTGACCAGTGACCAGTCCTCACAGGACAGCATTACACCAGCGGGGTCTGACCAGTGACCAGTCCTCACAGGACAGCATTACACCAGCGGGGTCTGACCAGTGACCACTCCTCACAGTACAGCATTACACCAGCGGGGTCTGACTAGTGACCAATCCTCACAGGACAGCATTACACCAGCGGGGTCTGACCAGTGACCAGTCCTCATAAGACAGCATTACACCAGCGGGGTCTGACCAGTGACCAGTCCTCACAGGACAGCATTACACTAGCGGGGTCTGACCAGTGACCAGTCCTCACAGGACAGCATTACACCAGCGGGGTCTGACCAGTGACCAGTCCTCACAGGACAGCATTACACCAGCGGGGTCTGACCAGTGACCAGTCCTCACATGACAGCATTACACCAGCGGGGTCTGACCAGTGACCAGTCCTCACAGGACAGCATTACACCAGCGGGGTCTGACCAGTGACCAGTCCTCACAGGACAGCATTACACCAGCGGGGTCTGACCAGTGACCAGTCCTCACAGGACAGCATTACACCAGCGGGGTCTGACCAGTGACCAGTCCTCACAGGACAGCATTACACCAGCGGGGTCTGACCAGTGACCAGTCCTCACAGGACAGCATTACACCAGCGGGGTCTGACCAGTGACCAGTCCTCACAGGACAGCATTACACCAGCGGGGTCTGACCAGTGACCAGTCCTCACAGGACAGCATTACACCAGCGGGGTCTGACCAGTGACCAGTCCTCACAGGACAACATTACACCAGCGGGGTCTGACCAGTGACCAGTCCTCACAGGACAGCATTACACCAGCGGGGTCTGACCAGTGACCAGTCCTCACAGGACAGCATTACACCAGCGGGGTCTGACCAGTGACCAGTCCTCATAAGACAGCATTACACCAGCGGGGTCTGACCAGTGACCAGTCCTCACAGGACAGCATTACACCAGCGGGGTCTGACCAGTGACCAGTCCTCATAAGACAGCATTACACCAGCGGGGTCTGACCAGTGACCAGTCCTCACAGGACAGCATTACACCAGCGGGGTCTGACCAGTGACCAGTCCTCACAGGACAGCATTACACCAGCGGGGTCTGACCAGTGACCAGTCCTCACAGGACAGCATTACACCAGCGGGGTCTGACCAGTGACCAGTACTCACAGGACAGCATTACACCAGCGGGGTCTGACCAGTGACCAGTCCTCACAGGACAGCATTACACCAGCGGGGTCTGACCAGTGACCAGTCCTCATAAGACAGCATTACACCAGCGGGGTCTGACCAGTGACCAGTCCTCACAGGACAGCATTACACCAGCGGGGTCTGACCAGTGACCAGTCCTCACAGGACAGCATTACACCAGCGGGGTCTGACCAGTGACCAGTCCTCACAGGACAGCATTACACCAGCGGGGTCTGACCAGTGACCAGTCCTCATAAGACAGCATTACACCAGCGGGGTCTGACCAGTGACCAGTCCTCACAGGACAGCATTACACCAGCGGGGTCTGACCAGTGACCAGTCCTCACAGGACAGCATTACACCAGCGGGGTCTGACCAGTGACCAGTCCTCATAAGACAGCATTACACCAGCGGGGTCTGACCAGTGACCAGTCCTCACAGGACAGCATTACACCAGCGGGGTCTGACCAGTGACCAGTCCTCACAGGACAGCATTACACCAGCGGGGTCTGACCAGTGACCAGTCCTCACAGGACAGCATTACACCAGCGGGGTCTGACCAGTGACCAGTCCTCACAGGACAGCATTACACCAGCGGGGTCTGACCAGTGACCAGTCCTCACAGGACAGCATTACACCAGCGGGGTCTGACCAGTGACCAGTCCTCATAAGACAGCATTACACCAGCGGGGTCTGACCAGTGACCAGTCCTCACAGGACAGCATTACACCAGCGGGGTCTGACCAGTGACCAGTCCTCACAGGACAGCATTACACCAGCGGGGTCTGACCAGTGACCAGTCCTCACAGGACAGCATTACACCAGCGGGGTCTGACCAGTGACCAGTCCTCACAGGACAGCATTACACCAGCGGGGTCTGACCAGTGACCAGTCCTCACAGGACAGCATTACACCAGCGGGGTCTGACCAGTGACCAGTCCTCATAAGACAGCATTACACAGCCAATAAACAGGGCTCAGAATCGCACAAACTCAGAATCGCACGGCCTCGAAGTCCGGTCAGCAGCATATAGACTCTCAACATGTCCGCCAAACCTTACGGCGCTTCCTTTCTATACATCTTCGCAGATGAGAAGCGATAACAAGTCCCTTCCCTTGCCCCGCTTCCGTCGGGTGCAGGAGACGCGGACCGACAGGATGAGTCTCCCCGCCTCCGTGAGTGGAGACGCGGCTCGACGCGCGGAGGACCGTGCGGGTCATCCTCAGATGATCTGGTATGAGGGCGGCCGTCGACACCGCCGCCGGCGCCGGCCGGTGGTGTCGGTCGCTGTGTGCGTGTGACGGGGCGGGGGTCGAGCCCTGATAACGGCCCGCAAACTGAGACAGTCACTCCCGGGGCGGTAAAAACACGGCCAGACGCGCCGCCGCGGGCTCACGGCACTGAGTAAATACTCCGCCGCGCCGACCAGACAGCAGCGGCGCGGCGGCGGCGCGGCGGACCAACTTTATGGCTGGCTGGCGCCGGCGCCGCACCAGACGTCACACTGCTCTGCTTGGAGGGAGGCGGGGGGGGGGGGGTCTGGTGCCGCGAAACACTGCTCCGGACTGACTGAAATACCTCCCGACAGTCAGCCTGGGGAATCGGCACGAAAACAACCCGAAAACTACACGTCTGCCATATACATCGACCGAATACTGCCTGTGCCCATAGGTCATAACTTATTTCTGGTGTGGTAACTAACACTAATCCTGACATAACATAACTATGATAGAATGCTATGTTAATAATGATATGACATGCTAATAACAGAACATAACACTGATAGACCATAACTCTGAGGCGCAACCTCGCACCTATTATCGAGAGAAGAGTGTACCACTACCAGGTACCGCTCGGCAACGGCGAGAGACTGATCAGTGTCTGTCCGCAACGAAGAGTCACTTGACAGGTGCTGTGTCCCGCAGACACGGTTATAGCGGATACAGGCGGACGAAGCAGAGCTGTAATCCGGCGGACCGATGTATGTAGGCGGTAATATCACCAACACCTAGCTGGGAGCGGCAGACAGGAGACATAGGAGGCAGGAAGGCCACGAGACCGGCCGGAGAACTGGGCCAGAAACCAACCCAGTCGGAAGCACAACGGTCACCATGACACTGATGTAGACCGCTTAACCCCATTTGTAACAGGGGGGGGGGGCGGATTCCGCCCCCCCCCCCCCTCATGTTTTTCGCAGATATCTCCAGAACGGCTGGGAGCAGGCCCATGAAATTTTGGGACTTTTCATAGAATTGAATGCCGCATTTGGAGTCAAAATTTTGAGTTCTTAACCTGAACAGAGGCGGTTCCAGGGTACAGTTGTGGGTGGGTTCGGAGGCGATATTTGGCGATAATACGGAAATGCGATCTTCACGGTTTCTTCGTAACTGCCTCAAGTATGAAGGAGTTACATCGGTTCACGATGATTGCAACAAGTACAAATTAGTTGATGTTAATGAAATATCATTAAAATTGCATGGCAGAGGCGGTTTCAGGGACTTCAACAGGGGGGGGGGGGGGGGTTCCAGGAAGTATTGAATGCTTGGCGGGAAGCAAATAGAGCAATGTAAGGGGCATTTATAGTTATCAAGATGTAAAAGATAGCTTCTGCTTCCATTATTTGCATAATTTATTACATATAGAGTTTCAGGGGCGTGTTCAGGCACATGAAAAGGGGGGTGACTGGCTTGGTGATGACGATATGCCAGCGATAACGGCGCAATAGACGGTTAGCTTATAATTATATATGCACATATGAGGCCAGGAAAGGGAATAAAGTCATTTTTTGCAGAGGCGCGCTCAGCAATGGAAGAAAGGGGGTCATATTATTGCAAGGAAACTAAGAAGCATGGGCGTACAATGACATAACATACTGTAGTTTTCGGATGAAACACGCACCACAGGCTACTCTACGAACGATTATAAGATAATAGGCGAGTCCAGGTAGGGTAAACGGGGGGTAAGCAATGTTAATTGAAGTTGTAAGTGAAATAGTCACTGTTGACTAGTTAGTATCATAATAGCGGATAATATACTTATCAAAAGGTATTGAGCCGCCCCAGTTTGGATCCTGGATACGCCTATTATGAAGTACAACATGCAAAAAGGAACTATCTACGATCAGTAACATATTTATAGTGCTGGGTAGCAACTTGTCTGCGGTTAATATTTTTCCCAATTTTACCCCCCTTTTTCACTAACCTGGTACCGCCTATGGCAAACAAATATGATTTTTCACTGTTTTACCTAATGTCACAATCACATACCATTTCATTTCTTTATAAAAAAAAAGTTTTATTACGCATTTACTTCACCCCCATATTGAGTAACCTGCACACGCCTATGATTTTTGAATTTTCAAACGCCACTGTCATATATCAATTTCCAATTCAATCTCTATCGATTCTTATTAATTGTGTTAAAATCGGTCGATAAACATGAAAGCTATGTTGGATCAAAAATACCACTAAAATTTGTGGTTTTTGCCCCCCTCTATATACCTATCAAAAATGTATATTTTTTTTATTATTTAGAAATGTAGATCGTGTTGAGGGGAACCAAACGCCGTTTCATTTGAGAAAATCGGACGGGTAGATATCGAGATCTCCGGGGGGGGGGGGGAATCCGCCCCCCCCCCTGTTACAAATAGGGGTAGCCAGGAGCCTGTTACAAATAGGGTTAAACAACACACTACGAGGGCAGGGTGCAATTTAAGACACCAGTTGAACCCTTCCCTATGATACCAACATCCGTGTATTACAACAGATCCCTATTCATCTAGCTGTCAACCTCGGATGCTGACAATATATCTGGTATATACCTATTGAAGTCATTTCTGCAAAACGCTCCTGATAAACTTCCGCCAAAATGTTTTTTTTCGTAATGTGTCCTGTGGAGGAGGAACGCCAGCAGCATGACGTGCCAGCGCAGAGCGTGAGAGCGTGAGAGCGTGAGAGCGTGAGAGCGTGAGAGCGTGAGAGCGTGAGAGCGTGGTGTGTGGTAGGCTGGCGGCATTGGCTTAGCGCTGTGGCCATAACCGCGAGGAAAGCGAGGGTCAGCATCACATGGACTGGTGGAGGAGAACGGACAATTGGGATATCTAAGCGTTACTCAAACTTAGATGTATTCGAAAAACGACGGCGCTGCCTTTGGCAGCCGTGCACACGACAGTTGGCAGCACGATGTCGTGACGAACTGCGACATATTCAAACCCGAACAGCTACCAGGATGATGAAAGGGCTGATTCGATGGGGAAACATTCCAGAGAGAAAAGACAACAGGAAATGTGACTGGAAAACCTCGTAAACAAACCATTCCTTCCCAACAGCAAACTCAAACGGTGAGATAATTGAGGTGGGAGTGTAATCAATACTACCAGTACCAGCAAAAACATCAACATAAGACAACAAACATTAGATACTCGGTACTCACCCCCTCGTCGCTGTCCTCATCCGTGACCTTGGACGACTCGATGCCACCGATGCCGTCATCAGAGACGGGCGCCGTGACGTCATCAGAGCTGGGCGCCGTGACGTCATCAGAGACGGGCGCCGTGACGTCATCAGAGCTGGGCGCCGTGACGTCATCAGAGATGGGCGCCGTGACGTCATCAGAGATGGGCGCCGTGACGTCATCAGGGATGGGCATCGTGACGTCATCAGGGATGGGCGCCGTGAAGTCATCAGAGACGGGCGCCGTGACGTCATCAGATACGGGCGCCGTGACGTCTTCAGAGACGGGCGCCGTGACGTCATCAGAGCTGGGCGCCGTGCCGTCATCATAGACGGGCGCCGTGACGTCATCAGGAATGGGCGCCGTGACGTCATCAGAGACGGGCGCCGTGACGTCATCAGCGGCGGCCACAGTGACGTCATGAGCCATGACTGTGACGTGACGAACAGCGCCATCAGTGACGGCCGTTGTCGGCTGTTCAGTCTCGGCGGCATCACACACGCTGGGCGGAGCCTGCTCGGCGGGCGGCGGGCTCGCGCGGCCCAGCTGACCGCTCCGGTCGGCCGGAGACGGGCTGTGGGCCTCCGCACTGTCAGCAGCACTGCCCAGCATCACCTCAGACTCCACACTGGCACTGAAGGCCGCCACCTCCACTGCGGCCACTGCCGCCACCTCCGACGAGACCTGCACCGGTTCCTCCACTGCGAGCTCGGCCGGCTGCTCTGGGGGCGGGGCACTCAGCTCCCCTCCTGCGCCGGTCACCTCCTGCTCCTTCTGCTCCTCCCGAGCAGATGTCTCCTCCTGCTGGGCCTGCAGCAGCTGGTCACCGTGGCCCGAGGCGGCCGAGGACCGCCGGCTGGACTGACTGGAGCGGCTGGAACGGCTGGACTGACTGGACTGACTGGAGTGAATGGAGTGACTGGAGCGGCTGGAGCGGATGCTGTGCACCGACACCGTGTCGGCAGCGTCGGCAGCGATGGCCGACGGCTGGTCTTTATCGATACACGTCTCGGAAAGCTCCTCTGTCTCCTCTGTCGCCTGCTGTGTGAGCTGCTCTGTCAACTTCTCCGTCACGTGTTGCGACTTTTCCTCCGTCACCTGGTTAGTGACCTGCTCCGTCACCTGCTGTGTGACCTGCTTCGTCACCTGCTGTGTGACCTGCCCGGTGACCTGTTCGGTGACCTGTTCGGTGACCTGTTCGGTGACCTGCTCGGTGACCTGCTCGGTGACCTGCTCAGAGACTTGTTTCGTGACCTGTTCTGTCACGTGCTCGGTGACCTGCTGTGTGACCTGCTCGGTGACCTGCTCCACGACCTGTTCCGTGATCTTCTCTGACGAAGCCTCCTCCGTGGCCTTGGTGACCCGTGTCGTCACCTCCCTGGTCTCGGCGGCCTCGGCCGTCTCGGTGTCACGCGTCATCTCGGTGACCTCGGTGACCTCTGTGAGCCGTGTGACCCGGGTCACCTCCGAGTCACTCTCGTGATCTGAGCCCGCTCGTCCCGCCGGCTCCAGCACCATAATGCTCTCCGGCTGCTCCGTCACCAACTGGGACGGCTTCAGGTCTGCCGCCAACACCACCGGCTCCGGCTCCTGCTCCTCCGTGGGCAGCTCGGTGGCGCGGCGGGTACGCAGCTCGGCCTCGATCAGCTCCTGGAGGCTGGTGTCCGAGCTGAGCGGGGGAGTCAGCAGCGCGCCGTCAGCACCCAGCACCGAGGAGCCGTGCGTCCGCTCCATCACAGCCGGGGACAGCAGAGCTCTGCAACACGCGGGGAGAGGGGAGTCAGCACCCAGCACCGAGGAGCCGTGCGTCCACTCCATCACAGCCCGCGGCAGTGGAGCTCTGCAACACGCGGGGAGAGCGGTTAAAGGGAGCCGTCTACATATACTATACTGGGGGATCAGCTCACTGGCTTTGACTGAACCTATACAAATAATTTTCGAAACATATGGTGACACAATGCAGTCACCGGCACAGTCACTTTTGCCGGGCTTTAGCACAACCATCGTTGTAGGAAAAATTCCAGAGCGCTGTTTTCGTTCGTACTTCACCCTCTTCACATACCGGAAACGGGTTTCCAACGTTCTACTGCCGATCGTAAGCACCCATACCGGAACCGGGTTTCCAACGTTCCACTGCCGATCGTAAGCACCCATGTCCCATTCAGTCGTGTATACATTCTGTGAATGAGATCACTCGACAAGCCTGCTCAGAAATGGCACGACAGGAACAAAGGTATTCAGCGCTGCTGATCGCTGCCATTGAGAGCAGCAATGCCCACTGCTTAGTACGCCCGCCGTGTAAGTATATATATAACATATACACGGACTCTATGCAAGTAGTACCCCCGGTCCCTGCACGGACCGTCTTCTGACGATTTGTCGTCACCGCTGGCAGAATGTTTGTCGCCCCCGCCATCAGTAATGCATTTCTTGCTTGCAAATTGCAGCAGGCCTTAGCAATGCATCACGCCGTGTTTATGTAAAGCGAAACTCGGTCAGGGCCCGCGCCACCAGCTCGTCAGTTTTTCCAGCGTGTTTGACCCGGCACCATCTGCCACGTAAGGAAGGCCCTCGGGCGGGGTGTGGCCTTGACACCATCTGCAGACGGCGGAACATGTGAAACGGGGATCTCCGGACTCCGGAGGAAGCCATATAAGGCGCGAGCATTACCCGATCCCAGGCGGGTACTGTCTTTCCAGGCGGGTACTGTCTTTCCAGGCGGGTACTGTCTTTCCAGGCGGGTACTGTCTTTCCAGGCGGGTACTGTCTTTCCAGGCGGGTACTGTCTTTCCAGGCGGGTACTGTCTTTCCAGGCGGGTACTGTCTTTCCAGGCGGGTACTGTCTTTCCAGGCGGGTACTGTCTTTCCAGGCGGGTACTGTCTGTCAAGGCGGGTACTGTCTTTCCAGGCGGGTACTGTCTTTCCAGGCGGGTACTGTCTTTCAGGTCCGCCCCACTACGCCACGCGATGTAACGACAGTAGGTATACCGTAAACCCTCGAACGAGTCTCTGGTGTTTATGTTAACCACAGCATGCACATCCAGAATGGGCACAGGCGGACTTGCCTAGCCTTTACATACGAAACAGGGATGTAGGAACGTCACGAAAAGTGTGTGTGTGTGGGGGGGGGGGGGGGCGGTGAAACTTTAATCTAGTCTTGAGAGAAACCCAACCCCCTATGGAATATTTCTTTGCAGATTTGGGCTCTTCTCGTCTTGGCCAATCTTTTGCCATCAACATTTTTCTCACCATTCAAAATAAAATATTTTGGCCCAAAAATTGGCCGAAAAGTCGATGGTGACCCGCCTGACCCCGTGTTTCTGTAGCGGCTCTGATGCCAAGTCACCCCTGCCCGGAGTCTCGGACCGGCTCCGTCGGCCGGACAGAGCGGCCAGCTATCTGACGCCGGACGTCCTCTGTACAAATCAGAGCCGGACGTCCTATGTCTCGACACTCGACAGTGTCACAAAACAGCCGAGTCAGTGTCACAAAACAGCCGAGTCAGACTGTCAGTGTCACACACCGCCGACTGAAGAACACCGACCAGTCGGTACAGCACAGAGTCCGACAGCCGGACTGAACAGAACAGACTGGCCGCCGGGCTGAACAGATCAGACTGGCCGCCGGGCTGAACAGATCAGACTGGCCGCCGGGCTGAACAGAACAGAATGGCCGCCGGGCTGAACAGAACAGACTGGCCGCCGGGCTGAACAGATCAGACTGGCCGCCGGTACAGCACAGAGTCCGACAGCCGGGCTGAACAGAACAGACTGGCCGCCGGGCTGAACAGAACAGACTGGCCGCCGGACTGAACAGAACAGACTGGCCGCCGTGCTGAACAGATCAGACTGGCCGCCGGGCTGAACAGATCAGACTGGCCGCCGGTACAGCACAGAGTCCGACAGCCGGGCTGAACAGAACAGAATGGCCGCCGGGCTGAACAGAACAGACTGGCCGCCGGGCTGAACAGAACAGACTGGCCGCCGGGCTGAACAGAACAGACTGGCTGCCGGTACAGCACAGAGTCCGACAGCCGGGCTGAACAGAACAGACTGGCCGCCGGGCTGAACAGAACAGACTGGCCGCCGGGCTGAACAGAACAGACTGGTCGCCGGGCTGAACAGAACAGACTGGCCGCCGGGCTGAACAGAACAGACTGGCCGCCGGGCTGAACAGAACAGACTGGCCGCCGGGCTGAACAGAACAGACTGGCCGCCGGACTGAACTGAACAGACTGACCGCCGGGCTGAACAGAACAGACTGGCCGCCGGGCTGAACAGAACAGACTGGCCGCCGGGCTGAACAGAACAGACTGGCCGCCGGACTGAACAGAACAGACTGGCTGCCGGGCTGAACAGAACAGACTGGCCGCCGGGCTGAACAGAACAGACTGACCGCCGGGCTGAACAGAACAGACTGGCCGCCGGACTGAACAGAGTTCGTCTGTCGAGCCGCGGCAGACGGATCTGACGGATCAGACAGACAGCCGTCAGACGTCAGGCCGTCAGACTGGACTCTGACCGTCTGCCCGCCTGTCCTGTCTGCAGGACTCTGACCGTCTGCCCGCCTGTCCTGTCTGCTGGACTCTGACCGTCTGCCCGCCTGTCCTGTCTGCTGGACTCTGACCGTCTTCCCGCCTGTCCTGTCTGCTGGACTCTGACCGTCTGCCCGCCTGTCCTGTCTGCTGGACTCTGACCGTCTGACCGTCTGCCCGCCTGTCCTGTCTGCTGGACTCTGACCGTCTGCCCGCCTGTCCTGTCTGCTGGACTCTGACCGTCTGCCCGCCTGTCCTGTCTGCTGGACTCTGACCGTCTGCCCGCCTGTCCTGTCTGCTGGACTCTGACCGTCTACCCGCCTGTCCTGTCTGCTGGACTCTGACCGCCTGTCCTGTCTGCTGGACTCTGACCGTCTACACCCCGTCAGCACCCCGGGCCGCTCTCTCGCAGTGACCCGGAGAGTCCCCGGGCCGCTCTCTCGCAGTGACCCGGATCATGCAGACACGGGCGAGGATGACCGGGCCGTGTTTTTGTCCCCCGCCGCCGCCGTCTGTCTCCACTCTCCAGTGACATACAGCGAGGCTCGCAGCAGAGATGGATGACCGGCAGAGTTCGCCACGGGTCGGGCTGGCCCTATGGGCCACGGGCCGGGCCTGGGCCGGGCCTCAACTTTAAGGAAATCACCGGGCTCTGGACGGGCCTGGGCTGAGAATGTTGAAGTAATGCGCGCAAGCTCAGGTCAGAGCTTACGAATATGCTAACCAGCAGTTCACTTCCACAGCAACACAATGTTGCTGTGGCTGTGACTTTTTTGTTAGCATATTTGGTTCATTGTTTCACATTTATAGTATTCAAGTAAATATGCTAGGATAATGATTGCACATTTTGTGAAAATAATTATATGCTTAATCTGAACGGGCCGGGCCTGGGCCTTAATATTATTGATTTGACCGGGCCTGGTCCGGGCCTGGGCTTGGACCGGGCCGGGCTGGGGGTTGGTGGGCCCGTGACGAACACTGATGACCAGTGGGTCAGAGACTCGGGGCAGCGGTGGTGACTAGTGGGTCAGAGACTCGGGACAGCGGTGGTGACCAGTGGGTCAGAGACTCGGGGCAGCGGTGACCAGTGGGTCAGAGACTCGGGGCAGCGGCGGTGACCAGTGGGTCAGAGACTCGGGGCAGCGGTGACTAGTGGGTCAGAGACTCGGGGCAGCGGCGGTGACCAGTGGGTCAGAGACTCGGGGCAGCGGCGGTGACCAGTGGGTCAGAGACTCGGGGCAGCGGTGACTAGTGGGTCAGAGACTCGGGGCAGCGGCGGTGACCAGTGGGTCAGAGACTCGGGGCAGCAGTGATCAGTGGGTCAGAGACTCGGGGCAGCGGTAAACAGTGGGTCAGAGACTCGGGGCAGCAGTGATCAGTGGGTCAGAGACTCGGGGCAGCGGTAAATAGTGGGTCAGAGACTCGGGGCAGCGGTGACCAGTGGGTCAGAGACTCGGGGCAGCAGTGATCAGTGGGTCAGAGACTCGGGGCAGCGGTGACCAGTGGGTCAGAGACTCGGGGCAGCGGTGGTGACCAGTGGGTCAGAGACTCGGGGAAGCGGTGACCAGTGGGTCAGAGACTCGGGGCAGTAGTGACCAGTGGGTCAGAGACTCGGGGCAGCGGTGACCAGTGGGTCAGAGACTCGGGGCAGCTGTGGTGACCAGTGGGTCAGAGACTCGGGGAAGCGGTGGTGACCAGTGGGTCAGAGACTCGGGGCAGCGGTGGTGACCAGTGGGTCAGAGACTCGGGGCAGCGGTGACCAGTGGGTCAGAGACTCGGGGCAGCGGTGACCAGTGGGTCAGAGACTCGGGGAAGCGGTGGTGACCAGTGGGTCAGAGACTCGGGGAAGCGGTGGTGACCAGTGGGTCAGAGACTCGGGGCAGCGGTGGTGACCAGTGGGTCAGAGACTCGGGGCAGCTGTGGTGACCAGTGGGTCAGAGACTCGGGGAAGCGGTGGTGACCAGTGGGTCAGAGACTCGGGGTAGCGGTGACCAGTGGGTCAGAGACTCGGGGCAGCAGTGATCAGTGGGTCAGAGACTCGGGGCAGCGGTGACCAGTGGGTCAGAGACTCGGGGCAGCGGTGGTGACCAGTGGGTCAGAGACTCGGGGCAGCGGTAAATAGTGGGTCAGAGACTCGGGGCAGCGGTGGTGACCAGTGGGTCAGAGACTCGGGGCAGCGGTGACTAGTGGGTCAGAGACTCGGGGCAGCGGTGGTGACCAGTGGGTGAGAGACTCGGGGCAGCGGTGGTGACCAGTGGGTCAGAGACTCGGGGCAGCGGTGACCAGTGGGTCAGAGACTCGGGGCAGCTGTGGTGACCAGTGGGTCAGAGACTCGGGGAAGCGGTGGTGACCAGTGGGCAGAGACTCGGGGCAGCGGTGACCAGTGGGTCAGAGACTCGGGGCAGCAGTGATCAGTGGGTCAGAGACTCGGGGCAGCGGTGACCAGTGGGTCAGAGACTCGGGGCAGCGGTGGTGACCAGTGGGTCAGAGACTCGGGGAAGCGGTGACCAGTGGGTCAGATACTCGGGGCAGCGGTGGTGACCAGTGGGTCAGAGACTCGGGGCAGCAGTGATCAGTGGGTCAGAGACTCGGGGCAGCTGTGGTGACCAGTGGGTCAGAGACTCGGGGAAGCGGTGGTGACCAGTGGGTCAGAGACTCGGGGCAGCGGTGACCAGTGGGTCAGAGACTCGGGGCAGCAGTGATCAGTGGGTCAGAGACTCGGGGCAGCGGTGACCAGTGGGTCAGAGACTCGGGGCAGCTGTGGTGACCAGTGGGTCAGAGACTCGGGGCAGCGGTGACCAGTGGGTCAGAGACTCGGGGCAGCTGTGGTGACCAGTGGGTGAGAGACTCGGGGCAGCGGTGATGACCAGTGGGTCAGAGACTCGGGGCAGCGGTGACTAGTGGGTCAGAGACTCGGGGCAGCGGTGACTAGTGGGTCAGAGACTCGGGGCAGCGGTGACTAGTGGGTCAGAGACTCGGGGCAGCGGTGACTAGTGGGTCAGAGACTCGGGGCAGCGGTGACTAGTGGGTCAGAGACTCGGGGCAGCGGTGACCAGTGGGTCAGAGACTCGGGGCAGCGGTGACTAGTGGGTCAGAGACTCGGGGCAGCGGTGACTAGTGGGTCAGAGACTCGGGGCAGCGGTGACCAGTGGGTCAGAGACTCGGGGCAGCGGTGACCAGTGGGTCAGAGACTCGGGGCAGCGGTGGTGACCAGTGGGTCAGAGACTCGGGGCAGCGGTGACCAGTGGGTCAGAGACTCGGGGCAGCTGTGGTGACCAGTGGGTCAGAGACTCGGGGCAGCGGTGACTAGTGGGCCAGAGACTCGGGGCAGCGGCGACCAGTGGGTCAGAGACTCGGGGCAGCGGTGACTAGTGGGTCAGAGACTCGGGGCAGCGGTGACTAGTGGGTCAGAGACTCGGGGCAGCGGTGACCAGTGGGTCAGAGACTCGGGGAAGCGGTGGTGACCAGTGGGTCAGAGACTCGGGGCAGCGGTGGTGACCAGTGGGTCAGAGACTCGGGGCAGCGGTGACCAGTGGGTCAGAGACTCGGGGCAGCTGTGGTGACCAGTGGGTCAGAGACTCGGGGCAGCGGTGACTAGTGGGCCAGAGACTCGGGGCAGCGGTGACCAGTGGGTCAGAGACTCGGGGCAGCGGTGACTAGTGGGTCAGAGACTCGGGGCAGCGGTGACTAGTGGGTCAGAGACTCGGGGCAGCGGTGACCAGTGGGTCAGAGACTCGGGGAAGCGGTGGTGACCAGTGGGTCAGAGACTCGGGGCAGCGGTGGTGACCAGTGGGTCAGAGACTCGGGGCAGCGGTGGTGACCAGTGGGTCAGAGACTCGGGGCAGCGGTGACCAGTGGGTCAGAGACTCGGGGCAGCGGTGACTAGTGGGTCAGAGACTCGGGGAAGCGGTGGTGACCAGTGGGTCAGAGACTCGGGGCAGCGGTGACCAGTGGGTCAGAGACTCGGGGAAGCGGTGACCAGTGGGTCAGAGACTCGGGGCAGCGGTGGTGACCAGTGGGTCACAGACTCGGGGCAGCGGTGGTGACCAGTGGGTCAGAGACTCGGGGCAGCGGTGGTGACCAGTGGGTCAGAGACTCGGGGCAGCGGTGACTAGTGGGTCAGAGACTCGGGGCAGCGGTGACCAGTGGGTCAGAGACTCGGGGCAGCGGTGACCAGTGGGTCAGAGACTCGGGGCAGCGGTGACCAGTGGGTCAGAGACTCGGGGCAGCGGTGACCAGTGGGTCAGAGACTCGGGGCAGCGGCGGTGACCAGTGGGTCAGAGACTCGGGGCAGCGGTGGTGACCAGTGGGTCAGAGACTCGGGGCAGCGGTGGTGACCAGTGGGTCAGAGACTCGGGGCAGCGGTGACTAGTGGGTCAGAGACTCGGGGCAGCGGTGACCAGTGGGTCAGAGTGACGACGGCAGCAGTGGGTTAGACGGCGCGTTAGACCCGATACTCTGCTGTGCTGCCGGGTGGTCCGGCGACCCGCCGACCCTCGCGCCGCTCCACAGCACAACAACCGGAGCGGGGCACTGTCTCACGCCGGAGCGGGGCATTGTCTCACGCCGGAGCGGGGCCCTGTCTCACGCCGGAGCGGGGCATTGTCTCACGCCGGAGCGGGGCATTGTCTCACGCCGGAGGAGTGTATGCACTGCCCCACTGCGTCTCGGATGAGCCTGCTGATGGATCGGTCACAGATGAGCCGTTTGGTCACGGCCGGTACAGACAATCCGTCGGCGCCCTGCAGGCGACGCCGCCGTCCGACTGCCGTCTGCAGCGAGCGATCGGCCGGTCATCTCAGAGGCCGCCCGCGATGGGGGGGGGGGGGGGGGATTCGCCACGCGCCTCTCACCCGGGGGAGGACGACCCCGGAAGCGGGCCGATTAGCGTCCGACACAGCCGACTTCCGGCGACGGTGGCCGCTCAGTGAGTGGCCGCCACGATCCGACGGCACGTCTCACCTGACTGACCGCCGCCCCGGAGTCAGTACCCGGCCCGTGAGGAATCCAGGGCGGCGGCGGCGGCGGCGACTGATAAGTGAGGTCGCAGACGGCTGCACCGCCCCGGTACAGGACAGACAGAGCAGACCGACACCCGTCTCCGGCCATTGTGTCGGGCACACAGAGACAGACCGACAGACAGACGGCGCATCGTTAACATACCTCCGTCGTGACACCGGCCACCCGGCGGAACTGAAGAAAAAAACTCCCCTGAGCAGCGGCCGGCCGGGAGAAATCTGGAGTCGCTCTGTGTGGCGGCGGTGGGCGCAGCAGCGGCCTGCGGTGTACTGAGGGAGTCACGCTGGCCGACATCAAAGACGCGCCGCTGCACGAAACCAGCCGCCCGCACCGGCACCGGCACCGGACTGTGGTGCCACGGACCAGCGGAGTAACCACGTCAGATGGTGATATACACGCTTGATCCGAACTATTCGAACCATCTCGTCCCGACGCTGATCACCTTTCCTCTCCTATCCTTACGGTTCCAATAAAGCAGCCGTGCCGCTCCGTGGCGTCGCGGAGGTATGTAATCTCAGCTACCCGAAGGACGGGCAGTAACCAATATCGGCCTTTGTTCCGCTTCCCTGACGGCCGGCTGCCGATGTAAAATACGACATGTACGCACCGAGCCGCGCCGGTGGCGGCGTCAGTGGGCGTGGCGGACCAGACTGAGACACGTCCGACGCCTTCCCACTGTAGTGCACCGTGGCGGTCATACCGCGGGGCGCAGTGAGGCAGTACCTTCACAGGACCCACGCAGGACAGAGGAGTGTCACCAGGCCCAGATTCCTGTAGCCGGGCACAGGACAAACCCGTCACGCCACGGAGGGGGTGGGCGGCAATGAGCGCAGCGGGTGGACGAACCCACGGCGGTGTCTCGTCCGAGCACCGCTGATGTCCTATACAGTGACTTCACCTGCCGAGTGTGGGGACGTCTCGTCCGAGCACCGGCTGATGTCCTATACAGTGACTACACAGTACACATGCCGAGTGTGGGGACGTCTCGTCCGAGCACCGGCTGATGTCCTATACAGTGACTACACAGTACACATGCCGAGTGTGGGGACGTCTCGTCCGAGCACCGGCTGATGTCCTATACAGTGACTACACAGTACACATGCCGAGTGTGGGGACGTCTCGTCCGAGCACCGGCTGATGTCCTATACAGTGACTACACAGTACACATGCCGAGTGTGGGGGCGTCTCGTCCGAGCACCGGCTGATGTCCTATACAGTGACTACACAGTACACATGCCGAGTGTGGGGGCGTCTCGTCCGAGCACCGGCTGATGTCCTATACAGTGACTACACAGTACACATGCCGAGTGTGGGGACGTCTCGTCCGAGCACCGGCTGATGTCCTATACAGTGACTACACAGTACACATGCCGAGTGTGGGGACGTCTCGTCCGAGCACCGCTGATGTCCTATACAGTGACTTCACCTGCCGAGTGTGGGGACGTCTCGTCCGAGCACCGGCTGATGTCCTATACAGTGACTACACAGTACACATGCCGAGTGTGGGGACGTATCGTCCGAGCACCGGCTGATGTCCTATACAGTGACTACACAGTACACATGCCGAGTGTGGGGACGTCTCGTCCGAGCACCGGCTGATGTCCTATACAGTGACTACACAGTACACATGCCGAGTGTGGGGACGTCTCGTCCGAGCACCGGCTGATGTCCTATACAGTGACTACACAGTACACATGCCGAGTGTGGGGGCGTCTCGTCCGAGCACCGGCTGATGTCCTATACAGTGACTACACAGTACACATGCCGAGTGTGGGGGCGTCTCGTCCGAGCACCGGCTGATGTCCTATACAGTGACTACACAGTACACATGCCGAGTGTGGGGACGTCTCGTCCGAGCACCGGCTGATGTCCTATACAGTGACTACACAGTACACATGCCGAGTGTGGGGACGTCTCGTCCGAGCACCGCTGATGTCCTATACAGTGACTACACAGTACACATGCCGAGTGTGGGGACGTCTCGTCCGAGCACCGCTGATGTCCTATACAGTGACTACACAGTACACATGCCGAGTGTGGGGGCGTCTCGTCCGAGCACCGGCTGATGTCCTATACAGTGACTACACATGCCGAGTGTGGGGGCGTCTCGTCCGAGCACCGGCTGATGTCCTATACAGTGACTACACAGTACACATGCCGAGTGTGGGGGCGTCTCGTCCGAGCACCGGCTGATGTCCTATACAGTGACTACACATGCCGAGTGTGGGGGCGTCTCGTCCGAGCACCGGCTGATGTCCTATACAGTGACTACACAGTACACATGCCGAGTGTGGGGGCGTCTCGTCCGAGCACCGGCTGATGTCCTATACAGTGACTACACATGCCGAGTGTGGGGGCGTCTCGTCCGAGCACCGGCTGATGTCCTATACAGTGACTACACAGTACACATGCCGAGTGTGGGGGCGTCTCGTCCGAGCACCGCTGATGTCCTATACAGTGACTACACAGTACACATGCCGAGTGTGGGGACGTCTCGTCCGAGCACCGGCTGATGTCCTATACAGTGACTACACAGTACACATGCCGAGTGTGGGGGCGTCTCGTCCGAGCACCGGCTGATGTCCTATCCGGCGCCCCGAGGAGGGTAGGAGGGGCGGAGTAAGGCGGCGCTACAGGGGGAGAAGGGCCGGCCGCATAGTCCAAGCACGTCGACTCCGTGCTATCTACGACGAGCACCACCATCGTCAGGACTACGGCCGAGCCCTGATCCCCCTGTCGGACCCTGGACTCGCCCCTGGCATAGAGGAGAGTCCAGTGGTCCAAACCCGGGGCAGACCGGGCCTGACAGCCGACGGCTGTCAGGAAGACTCTGGAAGTGACAGCTTCCGCCGTGTAGAGGGTCATCTGCCACCATCACAAGAACACCACGCCGATGTCAACCACCCAGTTCGACCGGATGGACCGGAGCGTCAAATGCCGACCAATCAAGATCCGCCGCTGCTTCGTGACCGACGACGTGACGAGCTTCTTCTGACATCTCTCAACGTCCAGTCACTTCTGCCCAAGATTCTCCCACTCCATTGTGAGATATCTGACACGGGAGCACATATCATCATCCTCTCGGAGACCTGGCTGAAGCCGCGTGTGCCCAATCGTCTCGTGGCGTTTCCCTGATATCAGCTGATCAGAGCCGACCGAGCTGGCGGTCGCGGCTTTGGGGGCGTGGCGATTCTAGCCCGCGATGGCTTTCAGATAAAAGCCCTACCCAAGCCTGACAACTCGACCACAAAACTTGAGACAGTCTGGGCCCGCGTGAGCGTTGGGCGTGACAGAGGCATTGTCATATGTGCCATGTACCGTCCTCCCTCACCTGCTGGCGCCCAGCTGACGGCCGACCTTGAGCAGCTTGAGTCGGAAATACAGACCGTCCTGACGGACAACCGCGGTCTTCTCGTCTTAGCCGGCGACCTCAATTGTGACTTACGGGTGACCACTGGGAACACGCCCGGCGGTCATCTCACCAGACTGTTCCAGAAGTATTCACTGTCACAGACCATCAGTGACGCGACGTATCCCGGCTCCGGGTCTGTGCTCGACGTCATCGTTACCAACTGTGCAGACATGGTGGTTCGAGCAGGTGTGCGTCAGTGTGATTTTAGTGACCATCATTCCACTCATGCCCTGATGCGCATTCGCAAATGCCGCCCGACCCCCGTTGTAGTGCAAACCCGTAGTTGGAAATCCATTGATATGGACAGGTTCCGTGCCCGGCTCGGTGGCGTGGACTGGTCCCCTGTTTTCGTCACTGATAATGTGCAGCGGCAGAGTGACTTTTTGATCGACCAACTTACAGCCGTACTGGACGAGCTGGCCCCGGTCCGAAGGGTCCGCATTCGTAACCCCCACCCGCCACCCGTCTCAGAGGGGACCCGGCGAATCATGGCGGAGCGGCGCGCGGCCCTACGGCAGGGAGACCGCGCGCGGTACAAGGAGCTTAACCGGCTGACCCGCTCGGCTATTCAGCGCGACTCACGGACAACATTAGACAGCGCATAGCTGAGACGGGCCCAGGTTCCATGTACCGCTGCGTGCGTCCCATCATCGCCAGCAAGAGGAGCGCCCAGACAACCACTCCCGACATCGACCCTGATACACTCAACCGATACTTCGCGGAGATCGGCACCAAGACAGCCGCAGCCGTTGCCGCGGGAAAACCGGCCGCTGCTGCGGAACTACCGATCCGCCTACCTCGGGTGGGGTCGGACGGGTTCGCTGTCCGGCCGGTGACCGGCGCCGAGCTGCAGGACACGGTGGCCAGAATGAACAGTAGTGGAGCGTGCGGTGCTGACGGACTGTCCATGGCGTTCTTTAAAAAGTGTTGTAGTGCTATCTGGCATGTCGTTTTATGCATTGTGAACACCAGTCTAACCACCAGCGTTGTACCAGATTCGTGGAAAGTCGTGGTTGTTCAGCCCATATACAAGTCATCGGGCTCCATCAGAGACCCTGCTAACTTCAGACCAATCTCACTCGTCCCTTGCTTGGCCAAAATAGTAGAACGTATTGTCCACAAGCAGCTGTATGCCTACTTCGATACAAACCATCTGTTCTCGTGCACACAACACGGCTTCCGACGCTTCCACTCTACCGAGACAGCTCTGATAAATGTCACAGACCGGGTGCTTCAGGGCATGGATCACGGCGA
Organism: Chirona hameri; assembly: GCA_036785665.1. Taxonomy (NCBI): domain Eukaryota; kingdom Metazoa; phylum Arthropoda; class Thecostraca; order Balanomorpha; family Balanidae; genus Chirona; species Chirona hameri. The sequence continues at coordinate 55,902 of JAXIVJ010006279.1, forward strand.
AATTTCTCTCCTTGTGCTGTTAGATTTAAGTAAATGCTTCGATGTTGTCAGCCACTCAAAACTGATCCAAAAACTAGAACTCTATGGCGTAGATAGCTCCTGGTTCACAAGCTACCTTTCAGACCACTACCAGCATGTCAGATTTAGCACTCCTGATGGACGCCAGCGTTCGTCCAAGGCGGTTAGAAACCCAATCGGAGTTTATCAGGGCACATCGCTAGGACCCCTTTTGTACAACATCTTCTCCAACGACCTTAGCCTGTTTATCGATGACAATGTTAGCATCACCCAGTATGCCGACGATACGCAAATTCTCGTTACCGGACATAAACGTGACATTGCCGATCTCATTCAGCGCATGGAGTCGACCCTGTGTACTTTGTTCCAGTGGTTCACCCAAAATCAAATGAAAGTCAACTCTAGCAAGACCCAACTGATCGTTTTTGGCACTCGTCAAATGCTCCAGGACCTCCCAAAAACTTCCATCTCTGTAAACGGTGTGACTGTAGAAGAGATACCGCGTGTTAAAAACCTAGGGATAGTGATAGATCGGTATTTGTCTTTCGAACCTCATATCAACCAACTGGCAGCAAAGTGCACTGGACTGTTGATTGGTCTCAGCCACGCGAAGCATTGCATCCCTCATGATGTGCTACCGACAATAGTGAACGGACTGGTGATTGCACTGATTCGCTACGGTATCGCTGTATACGGAAACGGTACCGCACAAGCAGTGACGCGCATACAAAAACTGCTCAACTTCTGTGCGCGAGTAGTATCAGGACGGCGCAAGTGTGATCACGTACGTGACGTATTACATGAGTTAAACTGGTTACCTGCCCAGGACCTCGTTATGTACCGCATACTATGTTTACTTAAAGTCATCATGACTCAGGGACAGCCGAGTGACCTTGCGCGCCACTTCCACACCGTTCAAAGTGTGAGGCAAAGATCGACCAGACAGGATGATCTACTGTCCATGCCTCGCATCAGAACCGAGTCAGGGAGGCGGCGGTTTGTTTATCGAGCCGCCCGAGCGTACAACGGCCTGCCGTCCGACACTAGGGAGACTAGTGTTGCGGTGTTCCGGAGGAGGATCACTGAACAGCTGGGTCTGGCACGGCGGCTATAGTGCGAAATTTTTACATGTGTTTTATGTGCGATGTGTGTGAATGCTGTTTCCTCCTGATGTATCCATGTCATTAACGCGAGCACATGAAAAGCCAGCACATAGCTGGATGGGCTTGAAATATATTCTATTATATTCTACCGCTGATGTCCTATACAGTGACTACACAGTACACATGCCGAGTGTGGGGACGTCTCGTCCGAGCACCGGCCGATGTCCTATACAGTGACTACACAGTACACATGCCGAGTGTGGGGACGTCTCGTCCGAGCACCGGCTGATGTCCTATACAGTGACTACACAGTACACATGCCGAGTGTGGGGGCGTCTCGTCCGAGCACCGGCTGATGTCCTATACAGTGACTACACAGTACACATGCCGAGTGTGGGGACGTCTCGTCCGAGCACCGGCTGATGTCCTATACAGTGACTACACAGTACACATGCCGAGTGTGGGGACGTCTCGTCCGAGCACCGGCTGATGTCCTATACAGTGACTACACAGTACACATGCCGAGTGTGGGGACGTATCGTCCGAGCACCGCTGATGTCCTATACAGTGACTACACAGTACACATGCCGAGTGTGGGGACGTCTCGTCCGAGCACCGGCTGATGTCCTATACAGTGACTACACAGTACACATGCCGAGTGTGGGGACGTCTCGTCCGAGCACCGGCTGATGTCCTATACAGTGACTACACAGTACACATGCCGAGTGTGGGGACGTCTCGTCCGAGCACCGGCTGATGTCCTATACAGTGACTACACAGTACACATGCCGAGTGTGGGGACGTCTCGTCCGAGCACCGGCTGATGTCCTATACAGTGACTACACAGTACACATGCCGAGTGTGGGGACGTCTCGTCCGAGCACCGCTGATGTCCTATACAGTGACTACACAGTACACATGCCGAGTGTGGGGACGTCTCGTCCGAGCACCGCTGATGTCCTATACAGTGACTACACAGTACACATGCCGAGTGTGGGGACGTCTCGTCCGAGCACCGGCTGATGTCCTATACAGTGACTACACAGTACACATGCCGAGTGTGGGGGCGTCTCGTCCGAGCACCGGCTGATGTCCTATACAGTGACTACACAGTACACATGCCGAGTGTGGGGACGTCTCGTCCGAGCACCGGCTGATGTCCTATACAGTGACTACACAGTACACATGCCGAGTGTGGGGACGTCTCGTCCGAGCACCGGCTGATGTCCTATACAGTGACTACACAGTACACATGCCGAGTGTGGGGACGTCTCGTCCGAGCACCGGCCGATGTCCTATACAGTGACTACACAGTACACATGCCGAGTGTGGGGACGTCTCGTCCGAGCACCGGCTGATGTCCTATACAGTGACTACACAGTACACATGCCGAGTGTGGGGGCGTCTCGTCCGAGCACCGGCTGATGTCCTATACAGTGACTACACAGTACACATGCCGAGTGTGGGGACGTCTCGTCCGAGCACCGGCTGATGTCCTATACAGTGACTACACAGTACACATGCCGAGTGTGGGGACGTCTCGTCCGAGCACCGGCTGATGTCCTATACAGTGACTACACAGTACACATGCCGAGTGTGGGGACGTCTCGTCCGAGCACCGGCTGATGTCCTATACAGTGACTACACAGTACACATGCCGAGTGTGGGGACGTCTCGTCCGAGCACCGGCCGATGTCCTATACAGTGACTACACAGTACACATGCCGAGTGTGGGGACGTCTCGTCCGAGCACCGGCTGATGTCCTATACAGTGACTACACAGTACACATGCCGAGTGTGGGGACGTCTCGTCCGAGCACCGGCTGATGTCCTATACAGTGACTACACATGCCGAGTGTGGGGACGTCTCGTCCGAGCACCGGCTGATGTCCTATACAGTGACTACACAGTACACATGCCGAGTGTGGGGACGTCTCGTCCGAGCACCGGCTGATGTCCTATACAGTGACTACACATGCCGAGTGTGGGGACGTCTCGTCCGAGCACCGGCTGATGTCCTATACAGTGACTACACAGTACACATGCCGAGTGTGGGGACGTCTCGTCCGAGCACCGGCTGATGTCCTATACAGTGACTACACAGTACACATGCCGAGTGTGGGGACGTCTCGTCCGAGCACCGCTGATGTCCTATACAGTGACTACACAGTACACATGCCGAGTGTGGGGACGTCTCGTCCGAGCACCGGCTGATGTCCTATACAGTGACTACACATGCCGAGTGTGGGGACGTCTCGTCCGAGCACCGGCTGATGTCCTATACAATGACTACACAGTACACATGCCGAGTGTGGGGACGTCTCGTCCGAGCACCGCTGATGTCCTATACAGTGACTACACAGTACACATGCCGAGTGTGGGGACGTATCGTCCGAGCACCGCTGATGTCCTATACAGTGACTACACAGTACACATGCCGAGTGTGGGGACGTCTCGTCCGAGCACCGGCTGATGTCCTATACAGTGACTACACAGTACACATGCCGAGTGTGGGGGCGTCTCGTCCGAGCACCGGCTGATGTCCTATACAGTGACTACACAGTACACATGCCGAGTGTGGGGGCGTCTCGTCCGAGCACCGGCTGATGTCCTATACAGTGACTACACAGTACACATGCCGAGTGTGGGGGCGTCTCGTCCGAGCACCGCTGATGTCCTATACAGTGACTACACAGTACACATGCCGAGTGTGGGGACGTCTCGTCCGAGCACCGCTGATGTCCTATACAGTGACTACACATGCCGAGTGTGGGGGCGTCTCGTCCGAGCACCGCTGATGTCCTATACAGTGACTACACAGTACACATGCCGAGTGTGGGGACGTCTCGTCCGAGCACCGGCTGATGTCCTATACAGTGACTACACAGTACACATGCCGAGTGTGGGGACGTCTCGTCCGAGCACCGGCTGATGTCCTATACAGTGACTACACAGTACACATGCCGAGTGTGGGGACGTCTCGTCCGAGCACCGGCTGATGTCCTATACAGTGACTACACAGTACACATGCCGAGTGTGGGGACGTCTCGTCCGAGCACCGGCTGATGTCCTATACAGTGACTACACAGTACACATGCCGAGTGTGGGGACGTCTCGTCCGAGCACCGGCTGATGTCCTATACAGTGACTACACAGTACACATGCCGAGTGTGGGGGCGTCTCGTCCGAGCACCGGCTGATGTCCTATACAGTGACTACACAGTACACATGCCGAGTGTGGGGACGTCTCGTCCGAGCACCGGCTGATGTCCTATACAGTGACTACACAGTACACATGCCGAGTGTGGGGGCGTCTCGTCCGAGCACCGCTGATGTCCTATACAGTGACTACACATGCCGAGTGTGGGGACGTCTCGTCCGAGCACCGCTGATGTCCTATACAGTGACTACACAGTACACATGCCGAGTGTGGGGACGTCTCGTCCGAGCACCGGCTGATGTCCTATACAGTGACTACACATGCCGAGTGTGGGGTGAGAGGTGGGCCGGTCACGTGTCGTCTTTAGTCAACGCTCCAACGTGCAGCTAAAGCAGCACGGAAAAAGTTGGACGTTGACAAACATTCTCTTTAGTCGGCATTCGGTAAATATGCTGTTGTAATACAAAGATGAATAATGTTTCCTATAATCGATCAATTTTGCGAGAAGTATACCAGTTTTATAAATTCAGAAGATAGATACACAACTGATAATTTAACATAAAAAGCACATGAGAGCAAAGTAGTTGTATTCTAGACAAACAACTGGACAAACAAAGCAGACGGAGATTCTGGGAGGGACCCGCTAATCCCAGTGGCCTTCCATTCCGTGTGAGATGAATCACCGTTTCCGGGCATCACTCACCTTTCTCTACACGAACAACTCTCCGACACCTGGGATCCTCCGCGCTCAGCACTGTCCACCACTGCCTCAGTTCGTCTCACTCGTCTCACTCTGCGTCCGCTCGGCTCACACTCAGCTCGCGCTGTTCACTCTCAGGATTCGGTCCGCTCCGCAGACTACACACACGTCCGCTCCCCTCGCTCGTGAGCCACGACTGACCGGCCCGGTGGGCGGAGGTGGCGCCGGGCGGCGGGCGGCGGGGGACGGGCGGCGGGCGGTGGGCGGCGGACGGCGGGCGGTGGGCGACGGACGGCGGGCGGCGGGCGGACGGCAGGCGGTGGTAGCGGGCGGCGGCAGCGGGATGTTATAGCGGGCGATATGGTGGCGGCGGCAGCGGGATGGTATAGCGGGCGATATGGTGGCGGCGGCAGCGGGATGGTATAGCGGGCGATATGGTGGCGGCGGCAGCGGGATGGTATAGCGGGCGATATGGTGGCGGCGGCAGCGGGATGGTATAGCGGGCGATATGGTGACAGCGGCAGCGGGATGGTATAGCGGGCGATATGGTGGCGGCGGCAGCGGGATGGTATAGCGGGCGATATGGTGGCAGCGGCAGCGGGATGGTGTAGCGGGCGATATGGTGGCGGCGGCAGCGGGATGGTATAGCGGGCGATATGGTGGCGGCGGCAGCGGGATGGTATAGCGGGCGATATGGTGGCGGCGGCAGCGGGATGGTATAGCGGGCGATATGGTGGCAGCGGCAGCGGGATGGTGTAGCGGGCGATATGGTGGCGGCGGCAGCGGGATGGTATAGCGGGCGATATGATGGCGGCGGCAGCGGGATGGTGTAGCGGGCGATATGGTGGCGGCGGCAGCGGGATGGTATAGCGGGCGATATGGTGGCGGCGGCAGCGGGATGGTATAGCGGGCGATATGGTGGCAGCGGCAGCGGGATGGTGTAGCGGGCGATATGGTGGCGGCGGCAGCGGGATGGTATAGCGGGCGATATGGTGGTGGCGGCGATGATGGTAGGCCTGGCGACCGCCGCCCACAATTCGGCCTCCCGGCCGGCGTTAGAGGTCTGAGGAAGCCCCACAAGTCACCGTGGCAGGGGCAGACCGACGCGCAGACGCACCAGAACGGGGTCGGACGTGGCAGAAATGGGGTCTTCTGAGGTCGCCGCCGCCGCCGCCGCCGCCGCCGCCGGTGACTCGGCCCCAGCAGCGCGTGTGTGACAGAGCTTGACACTTCACAGGCGTCCTCGCCACGCCACGACCGGGCTGACCGGGGCAGGCGACAGGCGGCGACCGCTCCAGGCCTGAGCAACATCCGAATACGACCGGGGCAGGCGACAGGCGGCGACCGCTCCAGGCCTGAGCAACATCCGGATATACTGTGTGTATACTGAATCAGAGTTAAACCAGTAAAACGCCTTTTTGGGCGATGACCGAGCGAGCGCGCTCTGGTAAAGCTAAAACAGGTTTGAAATATGAAACGGTAAGGGAGCACACGTGGTAGTAACACAGTCATTTTAGTCCTCCAGACAAATTGCCAGGCCGCAATGCATGCCAACATAAAAATTAAGTTGTATTAAATTGTTCATGATCTCCTTTCCAAATCCGCCAAAAGGGATTTGGAAAGTGCGTCCTGAGTGTTGCATGCTTCAGCGTATAAATCAATGCTTAGAATAATACAGCCATTTTGATCAAGCATCATTTTAGCAAGTTTTTTTGTTCATTTCGACGTTCGCGTTTGCCAACTGTCACGCGCTGTGGTACCACCTCTATCAGAACGCACCATACCAAAAACAAAATTGATTTGATGAACTTATCCAATGGTGTGAATACCCAATCTCAATCGGAGCAGTGGTTGCAAAGTTATTAGCTTCCGAAAAGCATCTGTATGGCCGGGTCGGGCCGGTTTGGGTCGGTTCGGGCCGGGTCAAATGTAAATTTGTCTAGTAAGTTGACGAGAAACCTCACGGGCGCTTCGCACCCGCTCGGTAATCAGACCGTCTTAGTGCATACTGCATATGACAACGCTGGGTGATGTCATGCCGGTTCGGCGAAGCGCCGGGACTCTGCGCTGCGGTTGAAGCCGGTGGAGTGTCGAGAGAGTGATCTGTTTAACATTCGGCGAAAGTGACCTGGAGACACAGCACGCCGCCAGTCGGCCGTAACCGGTCCCGTCTCTAGCGGCTTTCCAGGAGTGACCGCGGATTCTGAAATCGGCTCCTCCCGTTAATTACCGGACAGTGAAACGGAGGACAGCTTTGCACTTCACTTCTGTGTGTCCGGGGAAAACAGGAAGCAATTCCACGCAGTTCGGTGTTGTATTTGCCCAGCCCGAGCGTACTGCTGTGAAGACGTGACGATGACGTCACACATCGCTCTGGATCGCTGCGGTCTGTGATTCATGGGAGCGGGTGGGTGGGAGGGGTGGAGCGCGTGGCACCTGACCGGGACCAGCTCCGGAGCCGGTCCGGCCCTCCTGACCCAGCAGCCAAGCCGCATACCGCCCCGCACAGGAATGCTGAGGCTGTATACCGCTGACCCGAGCGTCAGTCACAGTCACCGGACCGCGCCGGGTCCGATGCCGCCCGCCTGCCGACCACGGGGGCAGACCCGCCCCGCATACTGATCAGGGATGAGGAGCCGGCACCGGAGATGCACGCGCCGGTCACCGGGGCCGCCCGACGACGAGACGAGAACACCCGCGCCATAGGTGACACATTCCAGCACGCCGGCACGGGAAGTGAGCAGTGGGCCGTTCGAGAGCGCCGGCCGCGGAGTGGTGAAGAGCCGCGGAATGGTGAAGGGCCGCGGAGTAGTGAAGGGCCGCGGAATGGTGAAGGGCCGCGGAATGGTGAGAGTCTCGGCTGACAGGAATCTGACGACCGGGTCTGAGTCACTCCGGTCAGGCTGTGAACCAGAGGAGAGCATTTAGACCAGGTCAGGCCATTACGCTGCCCCAGGCTGTGGTGTGATATAAAGGGAGGTCAAACAAACGCACCCCGGCTGCCTTGCAAGCGCCTATACTTACCACCACTTTAATATGCTAGCACAAATTCACAATATCGCTGTTGTTGCCCCTCTGGACGTCAGAGAGGGCAGGGGAGTGGAGAAGGCGCGCGTGCTACCCCAGCCGGTCAGGTGGCCGCCGCAGGGAACCGATATACCTATTACCTACCCAGCGACACAGCACACAGGAATACCCGCCGACAGGGTACACAGGAATAGCCGGGCCGGCCCAGTCAGTGACCTCCTCCATACGTCTGAGAACTGCGGCACCACGCACCGCTCGTGGTGAGCGAACACTGACACCAATCGGAGGCAAACTCAAGCTGCACTGTCTAGAAACCGAGCCAGCCAAAACGGCAGACTGATCACTCATCAGCTGAGCATCAGCCGACAGCCTCTGTGATAAGTAATATTTAACAGGATATATCGGGTAATTTCATTCATCGACAACTACCCTGCCACAATGGGGCAATCTGCCAATGCGATCCTCGGTGGATTGCCGGGTGATGCGGTGGTGTTCTCGTCCTGCAGTCCCGCCGCCCGGTGTTCTCCCGCCTGATCCAGTACCCCTGAGCGGCGCGCTCGACCACGGACCAGTACCCCTGAGCGGCGCGCGCGACCACGGACCCAGCCCCGGTGACCGCCGACTGTGATCAGGCTGCGTGCCGACCACTAATTGTGCCGCTGCACACGCGCAGTCAGATGATGTTAAGCGTGCAGAACTCGTTAGGACCACGCACCGGCGCAGCGCTGGTAGTTCTGTTCGGCGAATGTCACGTGCCGGCGACCCAGCAGCTCTAGTCGGAATAGGGCAGCGGAAACCAGACACGACAGGTCACGAACGTTTTAATTCATACTACTTGAAGTACACACAGTTGTGTTTGAGTGCACGGGTTTTGGATAATCAAAGACTGTTCACACATAAAGCTGCACTCAGTGGCAATATAACTATTATTTTCTTCCCTGGAACTTCCATGACAGCCAACTCGCATCTCGTCTCCAAGAGTTCACGACCTGCAGTGTGTCTCCACTGCTCCACCAGCGCGGCTCGTTCACGGCGGTGGCATACCCGGGCCGCCGCGCCGTCAGCCCGCTCCGTGCTGGGCGGCGCCACGCCAGCCGTCTCACGACCTGCCAGCCGGCGACCGTCACGGAGGGACACTGCTGTCGGGTCACGGAGGGACACTGCTGTCGTGTCACGGAGGAACACTGCTGTCGGGTCACGGAGGGACACTGCTGTCGGGTCACGAAGGGACACTGCTGTCGGGTCACGGAGGGACACCGCTGTCGGGTCACGGAGGCACCGCTGTCGGGTCACGGAGGGACTGCTGTCTGGTCACGGAGGGACACTGCTGTCGGGTCACGGAGGGACACCGCTGTCGGGTCACGGAGGGACCTCTGTCGGGTCACGGAGGGACACCGCTGTCGGGTCACGAAGGCACCGCTGTCGGGTCACGGCGGTACCGCTGTCGGGTCACGGAAAGCCGAGAGGCACTGCTGTCGAGTCAAGGAGGGACCGCTGTCGGGTCACGGAGGGACACCGCTGTCGGGTCACGGAGGGACTGCTGTCGGGTCACGGAGGGACTGCTGTCGGGTCACGGAGGGACTGCTGTCGGGTCACGGAGGGACACTGCTGTCGGGTCACGGAGAGCCGAGAGGCACTGCTGTCGGGTCACGGAGGAACCGCTGTCGGGTCACGGAGGAACCGCTGTCGGGTCATGGAGGCACCACTGTCCGGTCATGGAGGCACCGCTGTCCGGTCATGGAGGAACCGCTGTCGGGTCACGGAGGAACCGCTGTCGGGTCATGGAGGCACCACTGTCCGGTCATGGAGGCACCGCTGTCCGGTCATGGAGGAACCGCTGTCGGGTCACGAAGGCACCGCTGCCGGGTCATGGAGGCACCGCTGCCGGGTCATGGAGGCACCGCTGTCCGGTCATGGAGGGACACTGTTGTCGGGTCACGAAGGGACACTGCTGTCGGGTCACGAAGGGACACCGCTGTCGGGTCACGGAAGGACACTGCTGTCGGGTCACGGAGGGACACTGTTGTCGGGTCACGGAGGGGCGAAAAAGTTGATTCTGATGTAACTGTCGTTGAGTCGTTTTTCGCAATGACACAATTTTAATGTTGGCCCAAGCCCAAAATGTTTACATTTCTTCGCCCTTCTGTGTTTTTATCCTTGCGGACGTTCCAAATTCCACGTCTTTCAATATGCAGGTCACGTGCCGCCTGTTGACACGGAGCAGACTCGGAGAAAACTGGGACACTTTTTGGGGTCGGTGCAGTGGCGTGATCAGAGGGTTTGGCGGCGCTCTCGCTGCAGGAGACACGTGCTGCAGCGGCTCCGGGTGCCGGTCCAGGCAGTCACGACCCTCACCAGCAGGGTACACAGCACGTGGTGCAGCCGCCGCCGGATTACAGCGCGAGCGGCCCGCTGACGTCACGGCACCACAGGCCGCCGTCAGTCTGTGGCGTCAGGCACGTCTTAGGGGTGCGGTAATCGACATAGCGACACGCCAAACCACCACCTTCAGCTCCGAGCGATTGACAACAAACCGAGAACACGTGACCTTCAACAGGCCAGTTTACCGAGACCACGTGACCTGCTGGGAACAATGGTAGCAACACCACGAGACGTATGTACAAGCCGACGTGCCCTCGCCTCGTGACCTGTAGCAGTCAAGTTTACCAAGACCACGTGATGTGTAATAAGCTGGTGTGACCAGGCCGCGTGACCGCCGAAATGGGGGCACGTGTGTGTTGGCTTGGTGTTTCCCAACAGTCGAACAGTTACCACCCCCGCTGCAGACCCGGCCGGCCGCCCCCTGTCCCGCACCACTGCAGAGTGCAGACCCGGGTCCGCCCGGCCGCTCCCTGTCCCGAACCACTGCAGAGTGCAGACCCGGGTCCGGCCGGCCGCTCCTGCCCCGCACTACACCAGTACAGAGGGCCGGCTCCCCCAGTCCGATGGGGCCTGCGCTGCACGGCCTGCCTGCGCCCTGTTCGCTCTCTCTCTCAGCTGCCTGCTCTGTGCAGCCGGCCGGCGCGGCGTGATGATGACGCGTCCGATGACGCCACCTCCCGGAAACCCGAGCCGTCGTCGGAGAAGAGCGAGCGGCGGGAAGCGCCCGAGGTGGGGAGGGGAGGGGAGGGCGACACCGCGGGCCGGCTGACAGTGTGGGATCCTGTGATCGAAACAACTCGGCACGCTGCAGCCGGTTCACACACGCCCGCACCACGGCCTGCACCACGCCGGTGGCATGGAACCGCCCAGGAGGTTTGGTTTCTGTTCGATTAGGTAAGGTCAGCCACGTGGGCTTGGGCTTGCTCGGGTCATTGCCAAACTATGGGATGAAGAATAAACAAATGGGACGAAATATTGGTACATGTCGTGCCAAGATTGTACCAGTTTGGGTTTGTCTATGGCGTTCACATCTTTTCTTGTCTTGCCGCATGTCGGTTTCGTGAGGTAGTGGAGAAGGCGGTCAATGAAAGTCATCTCCGGGACTGGAGTCTCTTGAGACGCGGGCCCGCGGCTATCTGACAGCGGCGGTCCACAGCCAGCAGCGTCGGCTCCGGTCTCACCTGAGAGCAAACACTGCACCAGACGCGGCTATCTGACAGCGGCGGTCCACAGCCAGCAGCGTCGGCTCCGGTCTCACCTGAGAGCAAAACACTGCACCAGACGCGGCTATCTGACAGCGGCGGTCCACAGCCAGCAGCGTCGGCTCCGGTCTCACCTGAGAGCAAACACTGCACCAGACGCGGCTATCTGACAGCGGCGGTCCACAGCCAGCAGCGTCGGCTCCGGTCTCACCTGAGAGTAAACACTGCACCAGACGCGGCTATCTGACAGCGGCGGTCCACAGCCAGCAGCGTCGGCTCCGGTCTCACCTGAGAGTAAACACTGCACCAGACGCGGCTATCTGACTGCGGTGGTCCACAGCCAGCAGCGTCGGCTCCGGTCTCACTTGAGAGCAAACACTGCACCAGACGCGGCTATCTGACAGCGGCGGTCCACAGCCAGCAGCGTCGGCTCCGGTCTCACCTG